>LTAE01000627.1:61691-76133 GCA_001647135.1 Pontederia paniculata
TAAACATTATTATTATTATTATTATTATTATTATTATTATTATTATTATTATTATTATTATTATTATTATTATTATTATTATTATTATTATTATTATTAAGTAGTTAATAGATATTGAGCATATGTAAGTAGTTCAATACATAAAAAATTATCATTAATCATATATTAAAGAGTTAAATATGCTCGACATTTTCAATAAAGCACTTGATACTTAATAAATTCATCAAATTTTTATCGTCACCATCATCTTTTTCATCTTAATGTCTGTGAGGGTGTAGTTCATTTTAACGATGTGAGTATATTTAATCAACCAATTAATCCTCTCCTATTTCCCTCAAGCTTTCAAGCCTAATGTTTGGCCTTTAATTTTTTTTCAATCTAAATTTATTAGTGTATAAATGATGAGAATGAGAGGATATGTAATGCCCAGAAACACATCCTGTCACATGATAAAATGCCCTTCTGAGAGCGCTACGACATACAACATATTATATCTTGACTTTATAGTTGACTAACAAGACTAATCGACATAATGCGAAAAAATAGAAAATTTTTAAAATTCCAAACTGTTTTCATAAAATAAACATAGCTTAGAAGTCTTGAATCATTAAATAAATTGTCTCAAAGTCTAACTAATACAACTCGATAGAAAACATTAAAAGAAGAGACATTAAGAAACATTAAATCATGTGCATTAGCAGCCGTTACACCACCCGTCATAGACACTACAGATCATTCACCTGCAAAATCCAATATAAGGATAAAAATATTCACAAAGAGCTATAATGTCCAGTAATGTAAGGCAACAATAGATAATCATGATATGATAAATAAATGTATGAATAAGTTAATGACAATAAAATCAAATATCAATTATTTCTTTCTTGACTTATTTTCATTCTTTATTTATCTTTCATCATCTTTGGCTTGCTTACTTTCATCATCATTAACTTTACTTTCTTATATCATCTTTAACTTCATATCTTTGCATCAATAGTGAACTAGATAGTCAAACATCAATCATTCTAAGCCTACTTAATTTTATATAAGAAGTAAGCTAAGATCAGTGGTCAAACATTAATTACTCCAACGCTTAGTTTTACTTAAGGAGTAAGGTAGGATCAAGACCAAACATCAGTTACTCCACACCATCATCCTTTCATTATTTACCTTATTTTCATCAATCATTCATCATCTTCAATCATAAATCTTCTAATGCAATAACTAGATCATATGATTATCTTTATTATCTTTGACTTATCCCATTAGTAACTATAGATCGGTTGTTTTGCTGACTTTAACTTGGCTCATGTCTTGCCAATGGATCAATGGGGTGCACAAGACATGACCAAATGAGGATGCTCGAAAAAATCTTTCATTGCAGGATGGGAAGAAGTCAAGCAATAACTGGGTGGCAGTTGTCTTACTCATCCTATCTTTAAAATTCTTTGCTCTTAAACTTTAACAATATATAGCGATTGATCATTTAATTTAGATAAAATATAGTTATCATTTATCTTGCCCACATATTTAATCTTTAAACATTAGAAAACTATTCATTTAAAATAATAACATAGCATTTCAGCAGCGCCGACACGAGATGTGTCGGCCACATACATGGCCTGTGTTCAATTCTGAACAATATTACGTCGATAGCCCAACACGGTAGCCGACGCGAGCTGTGTCAAGGGATGACACGGTCCGTGTTGCTTTTGTTCATCACTTTTTAACAATATAAATCTTTAGGACATGCATCGTTTTCCATTCATATTCGATCTTCAACGCGTCTACGTCGTGGTCCATTTTTTCATTAAAATAACATTTTCGCTCGACGTGTTAGGTACATCGATCGTGTTCACCTTCAACCCGAGTCATTTTCCACGATCGTAACAATTAGGGTTTTTGTTTCTTCCTTAGCGGCTAATGTAGACCATGTCCGATCATAGTGAGGGTCGTGTCATATTATTCTTTCTTTATTAAATTAATTTAATTATGACACATGCCTTACGTCGGGGTGCATAGACCATGTCCGGTCCATCGACTATGTCCGTCAAAATGATCAGCGCTTAGCAGGGACGGCCCTATGTGTTTGTTAGGGGGCCATGGCCCCCTAACTTTTTATTAATATATTATAATTATATAGATAATATTATAATTGT
This sequence comes from Pontederia paniculata, assembly GCA_001647135.1. Lineage (NCBI taxonomy): Eukaryota > Viridiplantae > Streptophyta > Magnoliopsida > Commelinales > Pontederiaceae > Pontederia > Pontederia paniculata. The sequence continues at coordinate 63,851 of LTAE01000627.1, forward strand.
AGAAGTATTAATGTATTGGCCCCCTAACTTTTTATTAATATATTATAATTAAATAAATTAGTGTTAAAATCATAATAAGATTGAATAATTAAATTTTTATTTAAGTATTAGTGGCTAACTTATATGTATTCATATCTTAATTAATATGATATGCATGATTTTAAAGTAAATGCATATTATATTTAGAATAGACTCTTAGATTTCTACTTTCTACTTAGTTAATATTTTCTATATAGTTAACATGACTAAAATAAAAAAATTATAATTTACATCTTTTTTATTGATTTTCATTATTATTTATTGATTGAATTTATGATAATTTAGTTCTTAAAATATTATCGCACCTACAAATTTATTATGATAATCTTATTTAAAAATTATGATTGAGGACACTTTTGAGCATTTTGACCATGATGCTTTATGTTCTAATAAAATATCTCAACTTTTATATTTACGATTGATAAAAAAATTATATTTATTATTTAGAACGACAACTCTAGATTTTATTCTTTTAATTTTTACCATGACTAATAAAAATACAAATTTATAAGTCATAATGAAAACAAGATAACTTTTATCAATTTATTTCTATTTATTTATATTAAAAAATTATCTAAATATTTTTTTATAATGTAAAATTGATATGCTCTTTTCGAATGTTAAAAGGCATAAATACTAAGTCTTTTAATATTGTATTCAATAATATTAGTTACTAAAATTATAATTATATTATTTTAAATTATTAATTTTATAGCTTATTATGTGTTGGCCCTCCTAACTTTTTTATCATGGGCCAGGGACCATGTCATGGCGCGGGCTATGTTCAGGGTGGATGTGGATCGTGTTTCGTCAACAGCGCGACGTGTTAGAGTTTTGTGCCCGCGGACAAAGACCATGTCCAAGGTGGACGTGGACCGTGTCCCGCCGCCGAGCAGTAAGTTTCACTAATTAAACACGTATTGGTGCATAGAAAAATCATTACTTAAGAATGCCAAAATCTAGGCAATTAAACAAAGATAAAATAACATAATAATATCTTAAACTATCATTATCTAGTATGAATCTTTAACATGCAATTTATAAATCATGAAAGTCTATTTAGTGATATCCGCCTATTTACATACTGAATTTTATATGATCTTTACGAATTTATTTTACTTTTATCTTTGTCTTCTCCTCCTTGTCCCATGTGCTACTGCAGATTTTCTTCGTATTCTCCTATAGTTTTGGCATAGTTTTAGGATAAAAAGCAAAGAGAGAGAATCATGGGAGAGAGCTCTGACCTAAGCACCTGAGAGAGTGAGAGATAGAGAGGGAGAGAAAATTAGTGGTTAAGACATTGAGAAAATATAAAATGAAAATTATGAAATCTCTATAATCCGATGATCTATTTATATGGGTCTTTCTAAGTTTTACTAAATATTAATTTAATTCAAACTTCTCTTATTTTATTTAATACTAAAATTTAAACTAATTAAAAATATTATTTAATATTTTTTTATCCCAATATGGGCCATTGTGCACCAACGCGATTAGTGTTGGTGGATGGCATTCCGGGATGACTCAAAAAATTGAATCCAAAATAGTTAACCGCCATCTATGGGAGACTTTTTTGGGTAATAGTAACATGCACTTTTCGACTATGCTGGATGAATACTCGTATCATATGCTGTAATATTTTTTTGTAACTTAATATATGAGCACCCATGTGTTATATACACGTATCATGTACCAAATTTAATGTACGTCGAATTGAATTATTAGAGAGTTAATAATTTCGAGTTCAAATATCGAAATTATTAATTTAATTAAAAAAAAATTATTTCATTCTTCGTCTCGATTTTAAATTAATCAGATATTAATAATAATTAATTTTAAGTCGTCTTCTCTTATATTTGATCTTTTTTATAAGATAGTAATTTTGATAATCTAAATTTGTGTCCTTTTATTCTTTAACTTTGATTTAATGCATAGCATATTTGTACGAGTGAGAACATGTTTTCTTTTTCTTCTTTGAAGCAATTAATTGCTTGCAAATCCAGTATCTTCAATGGTCAACACTTACCAGCATGGGTGCATGTTCCTTCAAATATTCATGAACAAAAAATAATAATAAGGACATGACATTGCAATTAAATATTGTTCTAATTTCTAAGTTCGGGTACATGCCAAGTTTAATTTTCTTTTTCCTTCTATGGTTTGACTATATGTCGGCTCACATGATCTATAGCTTAATTGCAACAAAAAAGAAAGAAAGAAAATACTAGATTATAGGATATCAACGTGGAGTGTTGCTATATTATCATACAAATCTTTCTAAATCTAACCACTTATAATAACACAGGGTTTAGTTTTATTATTTTGTAGAATTATTTTAGTTTGAGTACTATAATAAAGTTTTTTAGGAGAAAATTTTAGAAGAATGTATATTTTTAAATTTGTTTCGGATTTAATAGAATCGTGAAACACCCATATGATCAATCATTTATTTTTAAATATATGATTTAAATTAAAAACAACTTAAAATCATCTAACTAAAATAATATAAACAACTGCCACTCTCTCACTCCTCCCATTCTGCTCTGCTTGCTGCATATCTCTCTCTCTCTCTCTCTCTCCAACACTACTTTGATGAGATCTGCTTGCATTTGACTATTTCTTCACCCTGTTCCTCACCTCCCGCCACCGCATCAGCCTCGTCCTTTTAACTGTGTGCCGCAGACCATGAATGCCTACTCCAAGATGACACCATTCCCGGACAGCACCAACTCCCCCGCCATGTCAGGATCCACCTCAAAACCCGCCACCTTCTCTCCTCCTCCTCCTCCTCCTCCGGCGCCTCCGCTGTCATCTCAACACGTCGCGCAGCAGCAGCAGCCATCTCTGACCGACGCCGAGCCTCGCGGCGGCTCCTTGTCGTCGTCGTCGTCGTCGTCGCAGTTTGAAGAATGGAGCGGCGTCCGGAAGCGCGGGCCGGTGACGCTGAGCAGGACGTGCTCCTCCGCCTCCCAAAGATTCAGAGGCGCCAACGAGAGGGCCAACAACGGCAGCTCTTCCGGCATTCCGACCGCGATGAGGAGGGCCTTCTCCTTGAGGAGGCCGTCTTCCCTCGCGGAAGGCTACTGGAGGATCCACGACACCGGTGATGAAGACCTGCAGCAGGATGGAGATCTCGTAGAAGAAGAACACAACCACCAGCACCAGCAGCAGCAGCATACGAAGTCTGCTTCCTCCGGCAAGAAGAAGAAGAATAAGGGCAGGATCCTGAAGGCATGGAAGAAGCTTTTTGGATTCTGATCAGTGTCATTACATATATATGTTCTATGTATACTTCTTAATTTGCATTGTTATATTTGCAGTATTTTGTTTTTGCTAATCTTTTTCTGTATCCTGTTGCAGTTATTTTAGTGTTCTCTGTAATTTGCATGCATGCATAAGAGTTCATCTCTTGTTCTTCTTGCAGTAGTTGTTTCATCCACTGCAACTTTCCCCAGATTATGAATTCAGAGTTCATCTTGAATCAATATGTTTTTGTTAAGTTTAAAGGGATCGATCATTGGTTCATTCAATTCTGCCCCCTCCTTTTTGTTTATGAAATTCTTGGCGTGTCATCTCTTCTTCTTCCCAAAGTGCTTTTGCAGGGTTCTCTTTTTGTATAGTATTTTATCAGACAATATCTTACAAACAACATCTTGGAACTGATCACCTTTTCGTGTTCGCCTAATCTTTGTCTTTTTTTAGGACCGTCAAAAAAATTATTTTTCATTTTGAGGTTTCAATTGAACAATATATGACAAGCCACCGACCCTTGTTGTTAATTAAGTTGGAGTTCAGATTCTCTTAGATTTATGTTTATGGATCCACAAAGGCTAGTGATGAATTTAAAGGTAAAAAAGTAGTAATCTTAAATCTGATGATACAAAGTATTGAAATCAAAATATATATAATCATGAACTTAATTTGATAATTGATATATATATATATATATATATATAATGTTTCTACAAGCACTCTATGTCACGTGATAAAATATACTTTCGAGATCGTCATGCTAGTCAATACTATAGACAAATCATGTAGAAACCAATATTTACAATAATACTTCATTGTGAAAGTTAATAGTTAAATTATGATCATGACATATACTAGGTACAAGTCGTCTCATCACGAATATTATCATGCTACTGTTGCGTCGTTATGGTCTATTTTAATTGCACAATGGACAATTTTTTCATGAATGATGAAACTAAATATACAAAAATAATAGACAATATAATAGAACATATATGAAGATAGGACATAAGAAGATGTATCCTATCATAAGGAGATAATCATAATAATAAATTTATTATACATTTTTCCTCACCTTACATCTCTCCTTAATTAATTCAATATTTTTACTTTGCATCTTTTCTTCCATTCTCATTCATCAATGACGAGAATATCAATTGCACCATAATATTATGTATTCATTATCTTTTATACTCAATATGTTCAAATTTGGTCAATATTTTATTTAGGATCAATTCATTCTTTTTTATTTATCTTATCCTAAGTAGTTCAATCATTAAAATCAATGGTAAACATTTATCAATGCATAGAAGATTTAAATATGCTCTTCAATACATTTACTAGCTAGGCCATCAATATTCTTAAAAGAAATTCAATTATCTCATATTAAAATCAATAATCCCCTTAGGAACTCAATAGCCCCCTAAGGAATTCAATAGTCCATGAAGGAATTAAATAGAGATAAATCCATCAATTATTGGGGACCCTTAATTTCAAACACAATCATTCATATTTTTTCAAAAATAGTTGAGCTATGTTTTCACTTGTGTACAGCTAAACTAACATCCCATCAACCAAATTCAACCAATCAATACAATCAAACATATCCATATTAATAAGATGTAGTAATCAAATAATCTAAATTAACACCTTTCAGAGGGAACCTGATACACATTGAGAAACAATACGATCTGTTTTCTATCTATTGTTCATGTGTTCCCCGTCATCAATACATGGGGCACATCGAAAACCATGGTCCATGTTGTACAATTAAGTGGTGATGTCGGGGCTCGATCCGAGTTCAAGATGACTCAGCTCATGTTTACTCTAGACATGGCCTTTGTTAGAGCAATATGGTTTGTGTCATAGATTTTTTGTTCAATCTTGATGCGTCTGATTTAAAGTGATCCGCTCCATATTTCATTACTTATTGTTGGTTCACATTCAAAATGGACGAGCAAACGTCCACGTTGAAAGATCTATATGGCACCAAGAGGGGGGTGAATTGGTGTATTAAAATTTTCTATGATCTAAACAATTTAACTTTGTGGAAGCAGTCAATGCATAAATTGTAATAAGCACACATGCAAATGAAGAGACAACGAAAATACAAACACAATCAAGTTTGTTAACGAGGTTCAGCCGAACTCCTGGCCTACGTCCCCGCTCCGGTCGTCTCGAACTCAAGACCTCCGGAGATTAATAAAACTCCTTCAAGGGCGAAGGCTCCCTTACAACTTATTCTCCTTTCTTTTTTACGAGGGCAATAAAACAACCTCTTACGAATGTGTTCACTTATGAACACACACTTTACTTCATTCTATTCTGGATTCGTCACTCGAATACTCAGAATGAGAAACTAAGGCTTTTCACTCAAGCTCTTAAGTTCTCTAACCAATTTGCCAAAGTTATTTCCCAAGACTCTTGGGATTACAATTTATACTCTTGCACAAACGGCCTAATTTCTCTCGCAAAAAACTAGTCGTTAATGCAAGTACAGTACTCTTCACCTACTCCTTGGTCGTCCACTTCCTCTGCTCCGGTCAACCGTTGCTCTGGTGAAGTTATCCGATGAACTATCGTCTGGTGTTTCGGTCGTTCACCGTTCACCTTCGAACGTCTATAGTTTCGAGTTTTAGCCTTTGTTCCTCCATCAAGCTCCTTGGGTCGCCCGTTGATTGCACGCCAATCCTTTGGTCGCCCGATCTTGACTTAAACTTAGTTCTTCAACCTTTCTCTGGTCGTCCGCTAATTGCACACCAATCCTATGTTCGACCTTTTACTTCAGTTGAGTTCCTTTGTCAAGCTCCTTCGGTCGTTCATTGATTGCACGTCAATCCTTCGGTCGTCCGATCTTAACTTAGTCTTTCTTTGAAGCTAGGTCGTCCATTGATTCTCCATGAATTCCTCGGGCGTCCTTTGCCTCTTGACTGAGTACTTCGGTCGTCCGCTCATTCCTTACTGAGTTCCTCGGACGTTCATAGTTCTTCTCTTTTGATATTCCTCTGACATTCTTTGGACGTCCTCTGACACTCTCAGATTCTTTGGACGACCTTTTCATTCTTCTGTCAGGTTCACTGGTCGTCCACTGTTCTTACTCGGACACGTTGGACGACCTGTGTAGACTTTACTTCTTCTGACACTGGTCGTCCACTGCTTCTCCCTAGAGTTCTCGAACTTTGTTGTCTTCATGTGAATTACTTCGGTCGTCCGCTGATTCTTCGGACGACCTTTCCTTTCTTCACTCCAATTCTGACATTCTTCTGTTCGTCTACTATTTTAACTCCAAAGCTCTCGGATGTCTATCTCTTCACCCTGAGTACTTCGGTCGTCCATTGTCTCTCTTTGGACGACCTTTCTTTCTGCCATCATTTCTTTGGTCGCCCACTGCCTTAACTCCAAAGCTCTCGGACGACCTCTTTCTTCACCCTGAGTATGTCGATCATCTGTTGTCTCTCTTTGGACGACCTTTCTTTCTGCCCGTCATTCCTTTGGTCATCCACTGCCTTAACTCTAATGCTCTCGGACGATTTAACTCCAATGCTCTCGGACGACATCTTTCTTCACCTTGAATACTTCAATCGCTCGCTTTAACTTTCTGGACGACCTTTCTTTCTGCCCGTCATTCCTTTGATCCTCCACTACCTTAACTCCAAAGCTCTCGGACGACCTCTTTCTTAACAGGAATACTTTGGCCGCCCACTGTTCCTTCTTGATTGATCGCTCAATACTTAATCCATCTCTTCAGTCCCTTTTCTTTACTTCGGTCGATCTCTGTACAAACTTAGGACGACCACTTCAAACTTAGGATTTTTCTTCCCGTCTTATATGTACATAGGTAGTCCACTTTTTGACTGGTCGACATATTACTAACTGAATAAAAAATTATGTCTTTCACAAATACATCAAAGATTATCAGTACAGCTAAGCTTTCCTCACAAAATCTCGGGATATTAGATTCAACACACGTCAAGGTGACGTGACTCATTTCAAGAGTTACGGTTTGCATGCATCGTCGTCGTTGATCTATCGAACATGGTCCACGTCAAGGGCGACGCCATCCATTTTTTCATGGAAACGTGTAGTTGATTCATTATGTTTTTTGTTCTGATACTATCGAGGAACACTGCCCACGTCAAGGTGCGATGCAATCTTCGCCCACTACGATAGCGATATGAGAACACACCCTATGTCGGAAAATGACATGGCCTATGTTAAGTGTCGGCGTCGTCTTCGATCCGAGGACTGCATCAAGGGGCAACATGACTCATTTTCTCTTCGCTCTACTGCTATCGGAGAAACACAACCCGCATCCGGCAACGCGAACATTTTCATAATTACAAACATGATCCGTATCGGTAAGGACATTGCCAGTTTTGATATGTAGGTTGTTGATGGTGTTCTCATCTTCGTCCAATATTATTTATCGATCTGATATCACAATTATGATTTTCATGTAGGGATCATAATCTTCATTCTATCATGCACATATGATTTCTTTTAAAGATGATCCTCTTAATTACATATCTTGATTTGTACCCAAACTCTCTTCTTCTTCCTTACCCTAGTTTCCCATCGTTCCTCCTTCGCGATGATCCATCTTACTCATTATCATTGTTGATCCTCGTTGATCCTCACTCTAATATATAAGACGAGAGAGAGAGATGATGAAAGAGAGAGAAAAAATTATAAGAAGAGATGAGAAGTTGTGTCCTATATTAAAAAAGAAAAACTCTTTCTCTAGATAAAGTTTATATCAAATTATAGTTTCTAAAAGTGAGTTTGGATAAGACTATGAATGTTGACATTAGGATAATAAATTGACTTGGACTTATACATATTTTCTTCCTAATTCTAATCATATAATGTCGTATTTTTTATTATTTATTTCAAAATTTGAGGGTGTTACAATATAAGAGTTTTTTTTTAATTTACCTAAAAAGTATATCTCTCTCACAATGTAAACGAAACGATCAACACATATATAAATGAGGAAAAAAACACATTCTTGTATTCTTATAGAACAATGTTATCCCTCATAACCTTAGTTTAAAAAGATGAAATTTACCATAGTATTTTTGGAATCACTATAAAATGCCTTATTTCTTCAACTAAAAGTACTTATAATTATAAATATTTAGACCAATTTATACAAAAATAATTTTATGTACTCATATACGTCTACCAAAAAGGCAATTAATTAATTATATTTTTGAACTTATTCTTTTATACAAAATTGAATAAAACATTTTTTCTAAAAAAGTATATTCCTCTAATTTTAAGCTATATTATAAATTCAAATTATCCAAATAAAGCAAGTTAATAAATATTTTTTAAAAAAATGGTGATTCGATTCAATAGCTCTTTGCCAAATCAGCCTAGTGATGTCTCGATTCCTCTACGACATATTTGGCAAGTGAAAACAGGTCAGATCATCTAATTGAGGTGTCACGTTTGGAAGATAGTCATCTTGTTGTTGCACATCATCATTTAATATTGTTGTTGTAGTTTTTTTAAATACTAGCATTTTTTATTTTTTTTCTCTTTTATTTTCTTCTTTACTCAAATTTTAACATTAATTAATATTTTTTAACTATTATATTGTGTAACTAGTATTTTTATTTATTTTATGCTAATATTTTATTAAATTACATGTGAGACTAAAATAAGTTTCATAAATTATTGTATTCATTACTCATGAGAAAATATTTATATTATTTGAAGTTTTTGTAAGAAAATATTTTATTTTACTTATATTTAATTTATAATACAAATGATTTATCAGTATACATTTTTTATTTTTAAAAAAATGTTTTGTTATGAAATTATTAATTCATGATATTATTTTTTATTTATTAATTATCTTTTAAATAGTTTTGATGAGTACTTTTTAACAATTTGTTTTATGAAAATTGTGAGATTTATTTTATATTATTCTTTAGTTTTATATTTTTATTCAATTTTTTTTAAAAATATGAAAATATTTATTCATTAAATAAATTTTATATTATTTACTATAATTTTTAAAATAAATTAAGTTTACTTTTTTTTATTAAAAATATATTTTATATTTCTCATTTTTTGTCTATATACAATTATTATATTTTAATTCATCCAAATAATATTATAATTAATCTATCAAATTAAGAGCAGAACCATGAAGGACTTCGGTCCCCCCAAACTTTTGATATATATATATATATATATATATATATATATATTGACTATTTGAGGGTTAAAGTTGAAATCTCACATGACATATTAAATTTACTCATAAATTGAATATAAATAAAAATTAGAGTGGACTGGTATAAGCATCATTCCACTATCGATTTTTCTGTGTAGAAAATTTTTAAGAGATTTACCTAATTATTTTAGAATGATATTAAATTAGTGAATTTTTATGATAGCTCGAGATTCTTATGTGATAAATAGCGATAGAGGGAGAAAAAAACAAAAAAAATGTATAATTTAAGTTTTTTATTTTTCTCTACCAATTTAGCAAAATAAAAATAAATTTGGGAGTGATCAAAGTCCCTTCTAAGTGTGCATGATCATTATCTTTATTAGAGTTAGATTATTTCGAATACGAGTGATATTTTACTCACATATTTTAGGGTATGTTTGATTTCAGGATGATTAAGGGGAAAGAAAGGTAATGGAGGGGAAGGGAAACTAGGGGAAAGGTAATGGAAGAGAAAGGAGGTAACGTATGGTCAACATTGGAAATTATATTTAAATATTTCTTTCNATATATATATATATATATATATATATATTGACTATTTGAGGGTTAAAGTTGAAATCTCACATGACATATTAAATTTACTCATAAATTGAATATAAATAAAAATTAGAGTGGACTGGTATAAGCATCATTCCACTATCGATTTTTCTGTGTAGAAAATTTTTAAGAGATTTACCTAATTATTTTAGAATGATATTAAATTAGTGAATTTTTATGATAGCTCGAGATTCTTATGTGATAAATAGCGATAGAGGGAGAAAAAAACAAAAAAAATGTATAATTTAAGTTTTTTATTTTTCTCTACCAATTTAGCAAAATAAAAATAAATTTGGGAGTGATCAAAGTCCCTTCTAAGTGTGCATGATCATTATCTTTATTAGAGTTAGATTATTTCGAATACGAGTGATATTTTACTCACATATTTTAGGGTATGTTTGATTTCAGGATGATTAAGGGGAAAGAAAGGTAATGGAGGGGAAGGGAAACTAGGGGAAAGGTAATGGAAGAGAAAGGAGGTAACGTATGGTCAACATTGGAAATTATATTTAAATATTTCTTTCCCCTCCTTTCCACCCCAATTTGGGGTTGAAAGAAAAATGTGTTCTTGAAGAGGAATGAAGGTAAATGGAGGGGACATTCTCCTCCATTCCCCTTCGTTAAAAATGTAACCAAACGAGGTTAAATTATTAACCTCCTTTCCCTTCTCCTCCTTTACCCTTCTTTCACCTCCAACCAAACGGCCCTTAGTTAACTTGTTAGAATAAGTGCATGCAATGATCTAAGGGTCATGCATTGATGTGCATACACATGCAATGACCCAAGGGTCATGCATTAACCATGGGAGATCAAATGACATGCAATGACCAAGGGTCATGCATTAACCATGGGAGATCAAATGACATTCATGTCATAATGCACATGACTCTTTCTATTCCTCACCTTGGACTATAAAAGGGATCAAATGTTAGTGCACGTGTGTGCATTTGCTAAGAGCAAAAATTATCTTTTGCATTGTTCTTTATCTAAGGCATTTGAGTTGTGACATTGAGTTCTAAGTCAAAGTGACTTAGTTTCGAACGACGAGGATAGATCGACGTGCTATAATTGTTCGTGGAAGAATTCCTTTCGACTCCGACGAACTACATTTCCGCTACAAGAGATATTACGTAAAATCTTTATTTAGTCGAATTATATGTATTATAATTCCAACAATTGGTATCAGAGCTAGAATAAATTTTTCCCAATTTTTCTGATTTTTTTCGATTTTCTCGGATTTTTTCTGTTTTTTTATTGATCTATTCAGTTACAAATTAAAAAAAATCAGAAAATGATAGAAAAATAATTTTCTTGTTTCAGAAAATTAGAAAAATGTTGAAACTATTTTCATAATATTTTCTGGATTTTATATCATTATTTGATAATTATGTGCTTATTATTAATTGCAAATTCGTAATTATACAATTATATGATTTTTTTGTGAAATTCATTTATGCACAAATAATGTCCAGAAAATTTAAAAAAAAATAAGAAAATTTTCAGAAAATTTTTCAGAAAGCTTTTATCATTATTTACAAAACTTATTGCATTTTTTCGTAATTTGCTAAAATGAGTTGATATTGCAAACATTATCATATTGCAAAAATGATAGAAAATTATTCTAGTGCTACAGAAAATTAGGAAAAATAGAAATTTTTCCAGAATAATTTTATGAAACTTTTACACCATGCATATTTAAATTGCAATAATATGTTATGTCATACTATGCAATTTTTTTAAAATTTTCTTTGTGAAATTGAAATATGCATGAAACTTGATTTTAAAAACAAAAATTCCTCATGCACTAGAGATCATGCAAAATATTTTCTTAGTGAAAATAAGTGTGAATAACATGCTATTTTTTTAGTTTCGTACTAAATTATGCTATGAATTGATTCTTTTTGAAATAAAAAAAGCATGCTACTTATTGAAATTAATTTCTATGTGAAATTGGATATTGCATGATAAACCTTTTAACTTCATGTGCTGAAATTAGATAGTACTTTAATTTTTTTGTGAAATTAATTTAATATTATATGCTATATATATTTCATGAAAACTTTGAAACCTAGAAAATAAACTAAAATTGTAATTAGTTAGTCTAATTACACAAACTTAGGATACAAACACAAAAAAATTGAAACATAAGAGTAGTCCTTTTTTTTAGGACTAAGGCACTTAGAAACTCACTATAGTTACAATAACCAA
>LTAE01000628.1:0-31320 GCA_001647135.1 Pontederia paniculata
TAAATAATATATATTATTTAAAATAAAGATAAATTCATGAGATTGTGACAAGTGTTATAATGCCATGTCATCCATATAAAACAAAAAAATAATAATTATCATTTAAATATTAATTTAACAAAAATAAAATATGTGTTTGACTTAATTATAATTAGGTCTCTTAAAAAATTTAAGTTTAATCTTTATATTATAACTTATTTTTTTGCAATTTAATAATTTCACAATTATTTATTTGAAACAAAATTTAAAAAAATGAATAATCTTATACGGTTAATTTCATTGTAATTATCACAAATTTATTAAATATATATGTTTTTCATCATTAATCTTTATAAATATATATGTGACCTTTATGATGATCATTTTAATTTTTTTGTAGTGTCACATCCATTGTCGTCCTCCCTCTAAGGGATGAGGGTAAGACCGCTTAGAATGTCCATGCTCCACCCCTTTGTAAACAGGATGCATCCATATCTCTTTCTCTCGTGATTGAAAAGGGAAAGGTGATCGATGAAGGATGTTATATTGAGTTTGAAATCGAAAAAAAATATGAATGTATTTCAAATTTCGGAAAAAATTCAAAGTGAAAAGATGAAATATAATAAGTAACCTCTCATTTAATTTCTACCCTAATTTGTCTTCTTACTTCAAAAACATTAATATATTATTTTATTAAATATGGTGCATATGAATATAATTAAAAAAATGAAATTATAAGTGAGCTCCCTATACTTTTCAAAATAAATATTTATTAAAAAGTTTATGATTTGAAGTAGCATTTTATTTATAATGATAATTTTATTAAAAAATGAGTTAATTAAGAATAATATATAATTTATTAAAAAAATTAATTAAGGCATCAATTAAAAGTGTCATATGGGGACACAAATTATTTTTTTCGTTTGCTTTTTGGCACACCATTAAAAGTGTTATTATGAATCGAAACACAAATCAATTGAGTCTCTCTATTACACTAAAATATTAGGACGTAATTCAAATAACGTTCTTATATGAGAATGCAAATTATTTTCATCATAATTATATATATATATAATATTAGAAAAATATTGTCATCTAAAACACTACCTAATGTGTCTCTATTCACCAACTCAAACGTTGTTATATGGAGACATAAACTATTTACATTGTGAATTTGGAGACTCAATATTCAAGTATGGTTCATAATCTGAACTAATATAAGGACACTTAAATTATTGCGTCTTAATTCTAAAAGTTAGGATGCAAATTACAATGATGTTATTAATATTTTATAATAATTAATATAAAGACACTTAAATTATAGAAACATAAATTATTTGCGTTGAGAATTTAGAGACGCAATATCGAAGTGTGGTTATGATCTGAACTAATATAAGGATACTTAAATTATTGTGTATTAATTTTTAAAAAATAGGACATAAATTATAATGATGTCCTTAATGCTTTATTATAACTAATATAAGGACGCTTAAATTATATAGATGTAAATTATTTACGTTGAGAATTTAGAGATACAACATTGAAGGATCCGAACTAATATAAGAACGCTTAAGTTATTATGTCTTTTTTTAAAACTTGAGACACAAATTATAATAATGTCCTTAATACTTTATAATCTAATATAAGAACACTTAAATTATAGAGACGTTAATTATTTTTATTGAGAATTTGAAGACACAATATTGAAGTGTGGTTATGATCCGAACTAATATAAAGATACTTAAATAATTGTGTCTTAACTTTTTCAAATTAGGATGCAAAATTATAGTGACGTTCTTAATACTCTATAATAATTGCGATGCTATAAGCAAGTGTCTCAAAAATTGGACGCTTTGAATAAAAGGACAACTCTATATATTGCGTACTTAGATTACCATTTTATTGTAATGCCACGAAATTAAACATAAGACTACTAGCTGATGTAAATCGAAAAAAAAGAGTTGGATATTAGGAAAAAAAAAGCTTTTTAGGAATTCATTCTATTATGTTAGCAAGGCTATTTTTTATTTCAGAATTCGGAGCAACGCCTTCAACTCCAAATTTGATAGGTGCATATTTGAATTTTTTTAACTTAGTACAAATGAATACTCAGTCGCCATTGTATTATGATAGTAAGATAAGTTAATGCATTACATCAAAGTTGGGAGGATGGCCCCCCTACACATAAAGCTGCATCAAAAAATTAATATATGATGACTCGGAAACGTAAATGGGAATGAAAAGTTATAATAATTGAAGTCGAGAGTTAGAAAAGATTTATAAGTTAATTCATATGATAAAGCAATATATAACCGAGAACGAAGAAAAAGTATACGTATAGTTCCATCTTTCTCATTATATTTTTTTCCCTTGTAAATTATGTAATGTCTTCATCACTTCGATCGGTCAATCCATTCCCCATAAAAAAGTGGACATACATATATAAATGCGAAAAAAATGCTGAGATTTATAGTTGTAGGTTCGCATCATTTAAGACCAACGCTTCAGCGGTGACAACGGACAAGTCCTTACATTTATATCGAGCCGCCAGAGTGGATCCGTAGTTCGTGTATAGAGTAACTTTCTTTTATGTAGCTACAAAAAAAGTGGTATTATAGTAAATAATGTTGCTACATGTTGGCATCTGATGATCCCATAAAAAATGTTGAACGTTAAAGATAATCGTCTTCGACTCCACAAAACCCAAACTTTTATGTTTATTGCATATATAATTTAAATTTTATTTGTTCGATAGAAGAATTGCTATTTTTTAAAAATTTATGCCATTTTTAACTTAAATGTGTTTTATTGGACTATATAGTATCAACTTTCAAACTTAATTTTCTGAGTACTTTCTTTAAAGAAAATTATCATGTTTGAGGTGGTAAATTCATATTGATAAAGTGAGCATTATATATATGCAATATTATGTGTATATAAAAAATAATAAATATATAATTGTGTTCAACTTTTTTTCTAAAGTAAAAATGCATTACTAATTTCATCATTCAAATTTATTCCCATCGTTATTTTACATTATTTATCGAACAACGTATATAATATATTTGGAAACAATGACAATTCAAGACTCAAAAGAGATATGATCATATTTGTATATCTCTTCTATATTTTAGGTAAAATAATATTGTCTATGAAACGTATCCATTGACTTTGCAATATAATACACAATACTTTTCTTTTAAAAAAATATTGAGACTAACATATGAGAAAAAGACCAAAAGTTGGTACAATATTAAATTATTGCAGATGCTGAGACACAAATTCCAGAGTCAGCACAAGATGCTAATACATCAATCGTGTCAAACAAAACATTTTTGGAGCCAGATGGACATAAGGGATATGTACTTGATCAATTTTATAACCTACACAACATATTTATGTTATCACTAATTACTCATTAATTTGTAGATTTATACCATCGAAACCAGCAGCCGCAGCTTTTACCCAAGTTATCCGACAACGATATAATCAGAGTTGGTTAATTTGGAAAGAAGTTCCCGAAGAAACGAAATAGATGATGTTTCGAGAGTTTCATGTTTGAATTAGTTTTTTTTTCATAATGTGATTGTGAATATTTTCGTTTATTTTATTTTAATATATTTTATTTTGATTTCAGAAGTTCGTTTGGTGGAACCCCGAAAATAATAACGTGATGTATAAAGCTTTTAACNTTCGGTCGAGTTTTGAATTATCGAATAATTAAACATTCAACTCATAGCCCGATCCGAAATTAACCGGGTCGGATCAGGTTTCACCTAATTCAAAATAGTGGCCCAACCCAACTCAATCCAAAATTATTCGTGTCGAGTCGGGCTAGGTTGATCGGGTCGGGTCAAACTCATGCTCACCCCTAATTACTTTTAGGAAAATGCATATTTCCTTATTTTTCTGTCTTCGTTGATCAGGAAAATCTTAATTAACTAAAATATCTCTCTTGATCCAAAATTGTCTATAACTTTGGGAAATATTTTGCTTACCTTTTCTAACGATAAATATCTCACATTATCTCACATGTGACATATACAATATAATAAAGGTGTCTTTTAAACATAATTCGAAAAATGCAAACTCAATATGATTTTCTTTTCCATATTCTATTCATAATCTTGTGCATGGGAATATTTTGATGGGGACAAAACTCTGAAATGAAATTAGCCTGACAAATGAAACTATTAACACAACTCATGCATGACTGATAGAGTGCCGACACATATAATTCTTGATTTACGCATATAATTCTTGATTTCTCAATTGGAGATGGTAGATACTTTTCTATGTAGCTACCAAAATGGTTTGTTTAGTCCAAATCCAATGCAAGGACGGAGTCTTATCTCCATAATGAAGTAAGGGCAAATCGGAAGTGACATAGGCCTAATATTTGGTCTCACATTACATGACCTTCCACCCCCCTCATTTCATTCATAAGCCACAGTGCTTCACCTGCTTCCTTCTTGTCCTTACACTTCCCTGATATACAATGTATGTCATCTTATAATTGCAGATCGAATAAAACGTTATTTTGTGTATATAGTACACCAATTAGTAGCTTGGTGCAATAGTTGGGTCACACCCTTTCGTTAGAGTCACTATTTATTACACTTTTACTATAGTGTGTGTAGAGCATGATATGTTTATCGATTTACTAGTAAAAAAAATAATTCTATTGATAAATATTAAACATATAAAAACTATCGACCTATTACATAGTATTTTTTCCTATATATAATTCAATTGTCATGTCCAACAAATTTTTATTCGACTTTTGTGACGTATCTATCATATTTATGATATTGCGAAAATTTAATGTGAAAGAATAAAATTTGATATAAATACAGAATAATTAAATTGTAAAAAAAATTATACAAGAGCTTCTAATATAAAAAAATAAAAATCTCATAACTATCTAGGTCTTTAGGACTCTAACTCTAAACTTATGTAAGGGAATGAGATCCCTTATATAGGGCGAATGATTTTGCTTCTTGAATTATTTGAGAGGCTATATTACATAAGAAGATGAGTTTGTTACTAAATTAAAATTCAAAATATTATCTAATAATATTCATGACTCCACATACATTCCACACAGAAAATGATAATAATTAGTACATATGCATATAGAAATAATTGAATTAATCCAACATCACAAAATGATATAGAAGAATAATCAAACTAACAAGTGAAACAAAATATTTTATTTCGACCACTGAATTACTTTACAATTGTAATTCAAATTTGATATTTCCCTCGTACATATTGATACCCGATCTCAATTTGATAATAAAAGGTCATATGTTACATTGAATATAAAATGACACATTCTTATACAACAAATGATGATGATGTACGGTCATTCATTCCTAAATAGGATGGGTGTTGGCATGGTCCGAATGCATCTTATAGGGCAGCAACTTGTGTCGGTAGGGCACCCACCTCAAGTCTCTCATCCAGTATTTGGATTTTGGTAGGAGAGGGCAGGAGGTCACACCTAAGACATTTATGACATTATTTGTTGCGGTCTCCTCTCTGCATTTATTACTTCAGTACACTTCCATTGTAGATGAACAAAATGGGATGGATATTACAAGTAGATATTATCACAAAAAAATTGCAAGTGAAACAAAAATTCCTACTAATGAACAATGTTCAAATTCTAACTCTCAATATCCCTAGCTACAAAGTAGTGAAATGTCATCGATAAATAGATGGAGTGATAAATGTTTATGAGACTCCTTTTTTCCGGTTACAATAAGATAACTTAATATAAAGGAAAATAGATGTAATATATATATATATATATATATATATATATATAGATAGATAGATAGATAGATAAATTAGCGTGAGATCAGAAATACTGATCTCACGGTGAGATCAGTGCATCATGACCGTTATAATTCACATCTGATAGATGAGTGTTCTAGATGTTTTGAGTCAAATGTTCATCTTGACCATTAAAGATATTATGACGCTGATGATACACTGATCTCACCGTGAGATCACAGTATTGGATCTCACACTAATAGCCCTCTATATATATTGTGTATTTTATAAAATGACTGTCATCGCTAACAAAAAAAATCTCCGACTAATCATTTTGATGACTAGCTCAATGCTAGCACTCGTCATCTCTCAATTTTCGGCTCCCTCTCTCTCAATCCTACGGTCTTCAAAATAATGTCAAATTAAACTCCATTAAAAATTGATTGTATTTGACATCAATAACGAATTAATAAGTTAATAATAATTTAAGAGAGGATAGAAATTTATTCAACGAATAACAATTAATTATTAGTGATTAATATTTAGCGATTCGTTGAGGTGATATTAATAAAATATTTGATAAATATGAAAGTAAAATTAATTGATAATTATAAAATGACGTAAATATACTTAATAAATTAATATGATAAATAATTTAATTTATAATATTATGTATTTTTTAAAAACTTTCTATGTGATTTATGATAATTAATTTAGAATAATTTTTTTAACGAACTATAAATGCATAAATAAAAAAGTTTAAATGAAAAAAATATATGTACAAATGTCAATAACGAGTTGAAAGTTTGAGAACTCAATAATTTAAAACTCGATTAACCCAAACTTTTAGTATGAATGTAACAAAGTTAATTAATAATAAAATTTATTTTAATAAAATAAAGGTTATCAACATTTATGCAACTATCGCTGCGTAATTTGACACCAAAATATATATTATAACTAGTCATAGAATAGTCTTCAATAAAATGATACAACTAGACACCAAGAGAATGTATTCAACAAAATATTTCAAGTTGACATCGTAACCATAATTAGTTCTACAACTTGACATCATACTATAAAACTTCCAAAATGTTAATATTTGACACACTAGAAAACCAAAATGCTAAAATTTGACTTGAGGAACTTCTAAAATGTTGGAATTTGATATAACAAGCCATCATATTTCTAATTCAAAATAGAAGAAAAGAACATTGATGAACTAAATAATAGGGAGAAGAATGCTTATAAAAGATAATTCTAATTGTCACAACATAGCTCAAGAGGGAAAAAAAAATAAAATTGATGCTAATGTAGTTTGTTCCTTTCTTTTTATTTCCTTACACACTAATAAAATATATCAACCTTTAACTTTACTAAAATCTTATGAACACCTAGAATTAACTTTGATATGTATGTTACAAAATAACTTTTTTTTTCTTCCATACTAACACATAATATGCATATTAAAATAATTGTTGATTTGGGTTGCATGATGGATTGTTGCGAAGGTTCTAAATTCTTTTATTATAAAATAAAAAGTTATTTCCACTAACACTCATGTACTAAATTTTTTTTTCACGAATAATCTCAAACTATAATTTTATTATTTTTAATCCCTAAACTATTCTCACTTTGACATTTTAGTCCTAACGTTAGATTTTATTATTACTTTTATTAAAGTTAATTTCTTATATTTATTAAATGATATTTATACCTTTATATAAAAGTTTAAAATAATTTTTTATCTTTTATTACTTATTTTGTTAATCTAATAAAAGATTAGTAAAAGGATATAAGTGTTTTAAACTAATAAATAATAAAAAATAAAAAAATATTTTAAACTTTTAGTAAGGGTACAAGTGTTATTTAGCATATTTGAAAAATTAACTTTAACAAAAATATGACAAAGGATTAAAATGTCAAAGCAGATATAGTTTAAGGATTAAAATATAAAATTATAGTTTGAGATTATTTATGAAAAAAATTATAGTATACAGAATGTTAGCGAAAATAATTTTAAAATAAAATATGATGGAGATTCAATATTGTAATATAAATTACATAATTTATAGGTGCATAGACACATTAAATGCCAATAAATTGTCATCTACAAATAAGTATATACAAATTGTAGGTGCATGGGAGTGGTATCTACATCACACGTGTCTCCCTCCCTCCACAGTTCCCCGTCCCCGACGTTGTGGAGGGATACGGGAGAACGCGGCGTCGTAGTTTTAGGAAACGCGAATTTGTTTCTTGTAAGCGGAAGACGAACACGCCGTGTCACGGATTACGTCAGCGATCTCGTGTTCCTGGTCTACAAGAAGAGCGCAAAACCCTCCTCTCCCCTTCATCTCTCATCTCCGCTTCCTCCGCATTTTGCTTCCGCAACTTCTTCCTTCTTCTCGAGCAAGAGAAAAGACCGGCATAATGGCGTTGGAGAACGGGAACGGGAAGAAGGCGCCGGCACCGGAGGAGGAGCACCCACGCAAAGCGCTCGGATGGGCGGCCAGGGACAACTCCGGCGTCCTCTCACCCTTCGCCTTCTCCAGAAGGTCCATCTCTCTCTCTCTCTCTCTCTCTCTCTCTCTCTCTCTCTCTCTCTCATCGTTTGATCCATGTCGATTAGTTTTTTTTTTTCGGCGAGAAGTTTTAGTTTTCTTTCTGGCGATCGATCCGCCGTAGTAGTTTTAGTTTTCTTTCTGGCGATCCATGTCGATCGTTTGGTGCATCGCTTTAAGAACTGAGAACTAAAGAACTTTGATATGCTTCCTCGATCGATCCGAAATGCATCGGGAACTGTGTAACTCGAGATGTAGCGACCTCTTTTTTTTTCGTTTATTTTGCAATCATTTTTTTATCTCATCGTATGCCATCTCCTTCACTCGTCTCGTGTTATTTTTCCTTTATTTTGCAGTCAATTTTTATCTCCTTGGATTCTTCTCCTTTGCCATCTCCTTCATTTGTTAGCTTTCTCGATTCGTCTAGTCAAATATTTACCACGATTTTTTGTACCTTTTAATTGCATATATGTTCATATAGTACCATTTTTTATTTTTCTCTTTTTCTTGTTATTATAATATTACTGTAAAGTATATGTTGTGCCGGTGGGATGGTCATATTAATTGATCGACTACCTAAATGTGTGTAAATACGAGAGTTGACGGTTGTTGGAGTAATAAATGTGTGCAGCGTCATTTTATTTTTTTTATTTGTCTTTTATATATTCGCATATTTGGCGGTGTCTCAAATTTTGAATTAAATGACATGCCATAGTACACATAAAAAATTGTCGGTACTAAAAATAGTTTATATTAATTTTTAGTCTTAAAATTAATTAGAGAGTACATGTTTATACAAAGAAAGTTAATGTATAAAGTACGTAAAGACTGTAAAGGTGCCAAGTGGCTTATTTAGGAATTGTTCGTGGACTGTAAATGCCTAACTTATGCATTTAAGTTTGTGAGATTATTGGTAACATATTTTATTTAATATAAGATGTCTTAAATTTTAACTGTTGCTAGTGTTAAAATTAATTTTTTTTAGTTATTCATGTATTGAGCTTTGAGCCAGATTAAAAGTTATTAAGGCTATAATATAAAAGTAATATTTTTTTAAAAAAAAGTTTAAAATTATTAGTAGCATATGTAATTTAATAAAAAAAAATATAAGTTTTTCATTTAGTAGTCGACTATCTTGGACTATTAGGTTTACGCAAAAAATACTGTCTTGATGTTCTATTATTTAACTTTTGTTTTGGTAAAACACGTTTCCTGATTAGTTGTTTTTTTCCCGTTTGAAGTAAAATATAGTGTCAAATAACAAATTTATTCAACTTATAACCAGTTGAGTCTAGACTTCAGATCAAATTTATGTTCAAATTGTATGTCTTGTATCATCCTGCACATTAGGATCAACACACAAAAAAGGGGTTTCAGATTTCAATTAAAGAACAGTATTATCCTTTATTAAAGGTTTGGTTTAATGTCCTTGTTTTGATGATGGTGACTATAGCCACTTGGCTCCTAGTCCGCAAAGTTCCATAGGAGTCGAGTGCAACAAGTAGGAATTATTCTTAACACATTTTTAATCGTCAAAATTTGAACTCACAATTAATTCATGCAACTCAATCAGAAAGTCTTGCTTTTGTCCGTTGGTATTCTTTTTCAGTTAATCTTTTTAACGGGAATATCTATCGGCACTGTAGAAAATATTATTATCTCTTCATACCATTAGTTGTTGCACATTTTTATCCCCATCTAATAAAATGAAATAATAATACTGTTTTTTAGTGACAAGAGTATTATCTTTTTAACAAGTATATTTTGTTCTATTACTACTATGAATTTCGTCGCGATTACGCTCAATTTTTTTAATTGGAACTCGAGATTTACTTATAATTGATCACTCATGCATCTTTGTTGCCAATTTTTATGCCACATACGTTACTCCATAAATTTGTAGGAAGAAAGATTTGCCACATAAGCGAATAACAATTAACAATCGACAAAGTTATTATCAAACATTTCGGTACTTGATAATGACAAAAACAAAAGGGGTGCCCTTAATGCCGCGCTCCCAAAATCTTAATATCACTTTTTTTTACTAATTATATCCTTAATTATTATATATTATTAAATAATTTTATTAACTTCTCATAAAGTTGGTACATTTTCAAGAAAGTTAATAATATTATATATCCTTTAATACTAATCAGATTTTTATTACTGTTTATTTACTTCATTATAATTAATTATTATTTATATTATTTATATAATTTCTTAACAATATGTTATAATATTTTTTCCTATTAATACCACACACTATTTTATGAAAAAATATATCATTTTATTACTATTTGTTTGTTTTATTGCACCTAAGTATTTATGTTATAATATATTATTTATATGAGTGATTTTTAATGTGCTTTAGATTAATTTTTATAAATAAATTATTATTTAGTGTTTATCATTAAATTTATTATAGATATCCTAAAAAGTGACGCGAGTAAGTGAATATATTTTGATTAGTATATGTGTTAATATTTTTTGAAAAAGATAAAAAATATAAGATGCAAAAGAAATTTTTGAGAAGTTGTAATGTATGAATAATAAATATTTACATCTTATACTTTATTTCATAAAAAATGTAATGTACTTCAAATAAAAAAAATGTGTTATGCACTCTTAAGAAACGTATGGTAAACAAAAAAATATATTATAATGTATGGCTAAGAAAATATATATATAATATAATATAATAATAAATAATTAGTTGTAATGAAGTAAATAAATAATAATTTTTTGATAAAAAAAATCTGGTTAGTATTAAAAAGAATAAAGTATTAATCTACATAATTGATTTTATTAGGAATTAATAATTTTAAGAGAAATTAATTAAGTTGTTTATTAGCGTAAAGTATAAAGGGTAAAAATGGGTAAGAATGAAGTATAGAAGGATAAATTATCTCTTTCTTAAAAATTTGCCAATTTTCTGAGATGATCCACTTTTATCCGAATGATATGACTCGGAGCATTCTGATTGGATCGGTTCCTGGTAGTGGGTTTCTCGCCAATCACAAGTGAGTGTGACGGTTACTTTACAGCTTTTGATTAATTTGTATGCTCATCAACAACGAAAATTGACAATAATTATTGGAAAAGATGCTTACTTGCAAGATTCCACATAAAGAAATTGAGTGTCCTTAATGTCATTCCTAAAATCTTAAATTTGCCTATTTTGTGGCTGTTTATTCTATATTAATAAATAATTCAATTAATCATTCTAAAAAATGGAATATATATTAGTGTTTATACTAACTGTATTAGTATTTAGTACTAACCAAAAGACATTTTCTTTTTATTACTATTTATTTACTTCATTGCAACTGATTAATTGTTTATTATTATATTATTATATTTATATGATTTCTTTGCCATATGTTATAATACTCTTTTCTATTAATACCACACATTTAAGTTTTATTACTATTTACTTGCTTTAGTACAATTAATTATTTATCATTGCATTATTTTATATGATATCAAATGTGATTTAAATTATTCTTTATAAATAAATTATCATTTAATGAATTTGTGGTTGTCACTAAATTTAATCTAGATTTCAAATGTTTACTCAATTAAAAAATGAAACATTTCAAGGTTATTTAGATAAATATAACTTAAAAAATAATATAGTATATCTTAAAAAGTAAGGCAAACATATGAATATATTTTAATTAGTATATAACTTAACATAAGGGAGTGCATAATATGTTTTTTTATCAAAATAAAGTATAAGATGTGAAAACTATTATAGAAATAATGTTGTATAATGATAAATAATTAGTTGTAATAAAGAAAATAAATAGTAAAAAAAGTTATATTTTCCCATAAAAACTTGTGTGGTATTAATAGAAAAAGAATATTATAATGTATGGCTAATAAATCACTTAAAAAATATAATATGATAATAAATAATTAGTTGTAGTGAAGTTAATAAATAGTAATAAAAAAATTATATTTTTGATAAAAGTCTGGTTAGTATTATTGTATTATTAAAGATAGAGTATAAAACATGAATACTAACACACATATATGCGTACATGTTTTTGTGTGTGTGTGTGTGGACTTTCTTTGAGAATGTGCTAACTTTTTAAAAGAAATTATTTTAAGTTGTTTATTATTATAAATAAATAGGGATAAAATAGATGACAAGAAGTGACATTAAGGACAGTAAAAAACTTTATCACCTTGCACTTTTTATCGTGCTTAGAGACTTTAAGCACTGTAAAAAATGATTAGCCAATTGATAACATATCTTGGGTCTTAAAAGTAATCGATTTTTTTGGAACATTTAGCAAGATTTATATTTTAATACATAATTATTTGTATTTCTTTTGCGAATACAAGGGAAGGCCATGTGAATTGGTTCATTGAAATTTCTAATAATAGAATTCATATATCAAATGAAATTTACATTTGATGCAGGATAAGAAAATTAATGTCTCCACAATGAATGCCATTTACTTAATTATTTATAGTGAATTGGTTCATTGAAATTTTGAATGTTAGAATTCATATATCAAATTATGTATGATAAGAAAAATATGTCTCTATCTTGCATAACAGAATAAGTTCTTCCCTTGGTGTTTTCATTTTTTTTATTTTTTTGGTGATTATTTATTTTTTATTGCTGTGAATATAGTACATAAAAGGAGGATATAAAATACAAAAAAGCACAAAGAATCTTATGAAAGAAACGAATATTACAAATTCTCTGATGTTGATGTTGTTTCCTTGTTGTTTTCATTTTTTTTCAGGTAATGTTATATATTAATTTTTTGCACAGATAAGTGTGCATACATTAATATATCACATGGTTTTATGCTTTCCGATTTTTTTCATCATGGCCAATCACACTCCATGTCCGGGTGTTATTCCTTGCGAATAATATTTTCAGCACAGTTTCATGCCTTATCAATAGTTGATATTTAACAGACACGCATTATCCCCCTGTATAAGAGAAAAAATTGAATACGGAGCAGAATTAGGTGCTTCACATATACATTTGGATCTTTAACAGACTTATAGTTTACAATTATTTGAGGCAATTTGCATTTTTTTTACTGTAACTAACCTTTGGATGGCAAAGATCTCATGGGCAAGTTATCAACAGAATTATAAAACGTGATGTTTACTATTGTTTTTCAACTTTTTACAGATTGTTAATTAATTTTCTATTAAACAAAATAAAATATAGTTGGGTATAATCGACTAAACTAATTCAAATCGGGTGGATTGAATCAAATTTCCTTACAAGTTGGTAAATCTGACAGACACTCCTATTACTATTATTCATAGAAAAAGAAAAGGTGTAGTGCAGTTTTGCACCATATATATGTGCATAGTTCATTAAAATTATATTAATTTTGGGTCATTTAATATTTTAAAAAGTTTATATTGAACAATTTAATCAAAATTATATAATTTTAGTGAGTTTGATGGCATGGATAGTCCTTTTTCCCATACTCATAGTCATAGGTGCTTATATCTCAGTAGTGTCACTCGTACTAATGTCTTAACGTTATACCTTATATTGATGATCAGGAACAATGGCGATGATGATGTCACTATAAAGATCTTGTATTGTGGGATCTGCCACTCGGATCTGCATTCTGCTAAGAACGAATGGCGCAATACAGTTTACCCGATTGTTCCAGGGTACGCTTCTTGCCATTTACTGGTTCTTTTTATTAGTTGAAACGGCGTTCTAGTTGTGCATTCTTGTACCTGTTAACTTGATAAGTGCAATTGCTGTTTTTATAATAAAGATGGATCCTGTACGTTCCGTATCATAACACTCCAGGAGTTGTATCTGATTTTGATTGCATGTATGAATCTTCATGTTCTTCAGGGTTCTTGATCTGTTGCTGCAATTAACTGTTATCATGTTCATCCTCTAATTGCATGAAGGACAAAGTATTAATTGACAGATTTACCCCACCTTGTCGTTTTGACAACTAAATTCCAGGATATCCAATCACTCATTCTACTGTGCTAACAATTACCTACATGGATTTTGCTATATGCAGGCATGAGATTGTTGGTGTGGTAATGGAAGTGGGCTCTAATGTGCAGAAGTTCAAGGTTGGAGACAATGTAGGTGTGGGGTGCATGGTCAATTCTTGTCGCTCCTGTCACAGCTGCAAGCAGGAACTGGAGAACTATTGCCATAGGGTCATATATACATATAATTCTTTGGACACTGATGGAACAATGACCTACGGAGGATACTCCGATATGGTTGTGGTCAATGAACATTTCGTTATCCGGTTCCCAGAGAACATGCCCTTGGACAAGGGAGCCCCTCTCCTGTGCGCTGGCATTACAGTCTATAGCCCCATGAAGCACTTCGGCCTGAATGAAGCAGGGAAGCATCTCGGGGTTGTGGGCCTGGGAGGCCTCGGCCATGTTGCTGTTAAGTTTGGCAAGGCCTTTGGAATGAAAGTAACAGTGATCAGCTCATCCCCCAGCAAAGAGAAGGAGGCCGTCGAAAGGCTGGGTGCTGATTCTTTCGTGGTTAGCAGCAATCTTGTGCAAATGAAGGTAACAGATTATAGTACGGTACTATCCTAGTATAATTTCTCTGGCCCTTGAGTTCTGATTGCTTTCTTTGTGTTGGTACTTAGGCTGCGATGGGCACCATGGATGGCATCATCAACACAGTCTCTGCTACTCATGCTGTTGGTCCCTTGATGTTTCTGCTGAAGGCCCATGGAAAGATGATAATGGTGGGTGCACCTGAGAAGCCATTGGAAGTACCTTCCTTCTCGCTGATTTTTGGTAAGTGTATACAGGATCATACAGGAATGGCATGGAGACAATCTTTTAGCTAAAATATGATCCTGATGAGCATTCATTCCGCTGAACAGGTGGGAAGTCCTTGGCAGGCAGTTGCATTGGAGGAATCATGGATACGCAGGAGATGATAGACTTCGCTGCAAAGCACAATGTTACTGCAGACATTGAGCTCGTCAAAATAGACTATCTGAACACAGCCATGGAGCGGCTCTCCAAGGCCGATGTCAGATACAGATTCGTCATTGACATTGCCAACAGCTTATCAGCTGCGTAGACCGCCGTAGATCGAGCTGCCAAACTTGGAGCATGTTTTGTAGTATCTGGTGGGAAGCTTGTCATCGCAAAGGTTCCATTTGGTCGGGCTTGGATAAATATTTTATGTTCTGCAGATTAGATATATATATTTTGATAATGTGATAGTTCTACCGAGAGACATATTTAGCGCTTGTTATTATAAATTCCAGAAATGTTGGTTCCTATTAAAGATTTGCCTTAGTGAATGCATTTGTTTATGTAGAGAGATTAACAGAACTCACGCACTACACTTGCAATTACTATTCAAGCAACTAAAACACTCATGCTATTGATGGCTTTCAAAGGAAGCGAATAAATCTTGGTCATAATTTTTTTTATTTTATAGTTACAATAACTTATATTTATAGACAAAAGTTTGTCTTGAACTTTTTACAGGATCCCAAGATCATGGTAACTTCTACACTTCCCCTCATCCACTTGACTTCTTTTTAATTTTTTGTGTGTAGCTTGATTTTTTTCATCTTTGTTTGGCATTAGAGATTCTTCATAATTGTTGGCACTGATATGCTTAGAAAAAAAATTGCCAAACGTGTGATATGAAAAGTGCCCTTCCTCTATGTATGGCCCATCGTTATGTGATTGGACGCCTCTTTGAATAAATATGACTTCTTATATCTCTCATGTTAATGCTATATTTGTGTTTTTTTTATATTAAATTTTCGTTGTCTAATTAAGAAGATTTTTCTATTGTGAATTGACTTTGGTCTCTCTTCTTCTGAAAATCTTTGATGTTTTCTCATTTGATATGGACTCTTCTTCTCTGATGATTTTTTTATATCTGCTTCTTCATAGGACAAATTACTTATCTCATCAACTCATATATTTGAGATTTTTTTTCAAACACCACATTACAAAAGATATAGATACATCCACTCGTTGGATCATATCATCTCTACTTCTTTTCGTTGGCTATCATAATTATCTTCTTATCGAACTTGCTACGGAGATGATCAACAATAAAGATATAACATAAACATTCAAATACTACAAAAATGACTCACTGCAAGTTTAATATTCCGTAGCTTCGCATATCGTGAGATAAATCTAAACTTAGCGTGATGTGACCTATTGATGACATGAGCAACTGTTCTCGTACATTCCACTTAGAATTGTTAAAACACATTTTTAGCATTTAGCATGCTTTTGCAAGATTCCTTCAAATGTGATTCTTCCTGTCATCTACACCATTTTTGTTACGATGTGTTTGGATAAGTTAGCTAATGTTGTATATGGCATGCTCGAAGATATTAGGAGAACTTATGTGATGT
This sequence comes from Pontederia paniculata, assembly GCA_001647135.1. NCBI lineage: Eukaryota > Viridiplantae > Streptophyta > Magnoliopsida > Commelinales > Pontederiaceae > Pontederia > Pontederia paniculata. The sequence goes on from LTAE01000628.1 coordinate 16,709, forward strand.
ATACTCTTCTCCATTGTCGGCAAGCAAGCATTGAATCTCCCAATGAGCCTCCTTCTCAATCATTGTTTTGAATTCCCTGAATTTATTCAAGACTCCATACTTCTCTAAATAAAGCCCACCCACATATACCATGAAAAGTCATCATTAAAGGTGATAATGTAACAAAATTCATAAATAGATTATTACTTCACAAACCAAAAACGGGCATTATCTCTAAACTTTAATTCCTTGTAAGACAATTAATGTACATTACCAAATTGAGATCGTGCACAAATAATACAATCTTGAACCTAGGCAAAGAAATCCTTTTACTATGGACTTTTGCATAATTAACTTCAATGGATGATTGCTCATGTGCATGAGCCTTGTATTTCAAAGATTAGTTGTTTTATATCTAATTATCTTCTCTGTGTATGTTTTTTGAGTAGACAATACATAGACACATTCTAATTTCCTTCATTCCAAAATCGATGAACTAGTATGCATTAAATTACAATAGACTTTAACATCATTTGGTCTAAGTACCCATAATTACTGGAAGAAGTAAGTTGTGATAACATGATCGAACTTCACGTGGCATGCTCCAAGTGTTATTGGTACTGACCATTGTGCACTCTTCTTTTTGCTTGGACATGATTTGAAGCTTCTCTTCATCTCTTGTCGTATGATTAGAGTAGTTAGAGTCAAATATCCAATCATTAAGACAACTAATACATTTATTCCTTATTGATAATATCACGATCTTGATAATAATATTATGTGATCCTGCAGCATGTCAACAATCTCGATTTCACTCGAATGATCAAATTCATAGAATCAGTATCGTATGATATAGATCACATGATCCTACCAAATCCTACAATATTATTTTAAATTTATTTTTCTTTTTTTCTACTTTTTTAAAAGAAATATAAGTTCTAATAATAATAATAATATATTACATAATGTTTTAAAAACTTCATTTTAAAATATACAAGTGAAAACATAATAATGCAAATGTTAAAATTATTTTAAAAAAAAGTATGCTTCAAAATCCTTAGATGCACTATATTTTTATTACATACATATTCTTAAAATATTTTATTTATTTTTCTCTTTATAAATATAAGTTACAATATAATCATTATAATGATAATAATAATATGTTACTTATATTTATTAAAAAAAATTAAGCATACAAAGCTTTTAAATTGAAAAAAATAGAAAATGTCAAAAAATATTAAATACTACTTAATAAATTATTGAATATGAGATTATTTTAATACAAATGTTTCTTTTAAGAAATGTTATTTATTTTATGCAAGATCTTATAATTCTCGATCTGATCCAACGACTTTCGATCTTATCACCCCTCTAAATCTTAGGTAGGATCCTAATTTTGACAATCTTGCCTTTATTGTTTGTTGCATGATAGTTTCTTCTCGAGAAGGTTCCTCATTGCTCACATTATAAGTTTCGTTGCTTTGCTTCTATAATGATCCATTCTCCTTCAAGGTCGATAGTGATTTCAAGTTTCTTCAAGATTGATAATGACTTCACCAATTACATAGGATGTTTCAAGATTTCTTTCTTCTTTGCTTCCATTATTGTGAGAAGTGACATCATTTTCTTCTTCATGTTTGTGTCAATACTTACATGCATAGTGACCTTTTATTATAGTTGTAGTATCAAATATTTTGAAAATGAAATCTGGCCTCCTTTTGCTCTTCCTTATTTGAATCTAGTGATTTCCCCCAATTGTGAGCATCTATTTTATTCGATTTTGTGTCAACCTTAATGACTTCTTTTTTGTCTTTCTTTATTATTATTACACTTTCTTATTATCAAAGTTTTCTCTTGATCTTTGATTGAGTATCTAAATATTTCTACATTTAGATCTTCTTGGTTGACCAAGATATTTCTCAACTTTATCAAAGAGGGCACTTAATAGAAGTGCTGATTGGTTAGCCACTAAGGCACTGGAAACCCAAAGAGGACTCACCATCCTTGAATCTTGCCCACCAGAACTTCATTCTCCCATGTTCTAGGATGTTTTTGCTAGTTGCGATATGTAGCCATCATGTAACGCTTAGCCATATTTCAATAAAAAATAGAGGCTTGGCCTCCCTCTTAACCCAAAAAAAAGTTTTTTTTAGCTCGACCTGTAATAGCAACGACGAGGCATTGTATTTTGGATGCAGACTATGAACATTGATTATGTACATTCTTGTTTATTAATTGTATTTTGAAATTTAATTTGACAATTTCATCACAAATAATTTTTATTTTGGTGAAGAATTGACACACCGACATGTCCCTTACCTAATGAAGATTAAATCATTATTCATTTGCTGCAATCTTGCATCATTCTTCCTTATGAAAAATGTAGCTAAGTATCACATGCCTTCATGATTGTCTCCTTGTTCTTGATCTTTTGAAGGAATTCATCCTCCACTAAGCATGTACATAATTTTTTCGAGTTTGCACTCTCATATTTTTAATTTGACATAAATCGATGATGTAGCTTTATTTCCATCAATGATATTTCATAGATTTTTCCCTTCAAATGATACTACACATGAATACTCTTTAGTATTATAATTATTATGATTAAGTTTCTCTATAAAATTTACCAAGGATTCAAAGTCTACCATATGACTTGGTGAATGTGTCATTGTCACTCAAGTGAGTATAATACCCTACTAATTAGCTTTACAATCCTTGATTGTGTATAGAGTTTCCCTCAATGATTTTCAACGCGCGGAACATGTGTAAAAGGTTACGAGATTAATTCAATATTGAGCGGTATAATTTAATATGATACATATAATATATTTTAAGCATATTATTTTAGTTAATATTTTTTTCATTGGTCTTGACTTCTAATTTTTATGTATTAAAAATATTCTTGTTGAGAATTTTATTATTTATGGTTAGACGTACTAAGCACATAGTAGTAGTGATGAGAAAATTATGGTGGCAATTAAAAATAAATATAAAAAATAACAAGTAAGTACTATTTTCATAGTCAACCACTATTAACATTTTAAAATTCTAACAGAACTATCACTAAGAACAATATTATGTACATCTTAAATCAAAGTTATTAGACAAAATATATTTAAACATTCTAATAATAAATTTTTTTAATGATTTAAACTTTTGAAATAGATGAAATTAGAGGAGGGATTTTCAGTTTTCCTCGTTTGCATTTACTTTTTCGGTGTGACTGACATGAAGATATTGGTGATTTTGTTATAAAATATTGACTGTAGCCAACAAAAAATCTAATAAAAAAATCACTATAGTTTAAAAGGTTTTTTTATTAATTTGAGATAAAATACTGAAAAAGAATATTTGTTTTTAATAAATTTTTATGATCAAATATTGTAGATTATGAATTTATATTAAAAATTAAGTTTAATAAAGGTATATTATTTATTTAAATAAGTAATATCATATTATTTAATTTTTTAAGCGTAAGCTGTTAGATCTATATTTAATATAAATTATTTTATTTTTATTTTTTATCGTAAATTTAATATTTTACATTATGATGTTCATTTTTTTTTAAAGAATTTTATTAAAAGTCTCAAATATAATAAGCTAATCGTAGGAAGAACAATAAATTAATTAAAGCAAAAGTTCACTTGACAATAAAAAAATGTACGTGTTGGTTCAACGTCCCATTTGAAGTAATCTAAAAACTAAGTTGCGAGATGGCAACTTGTAGCTGTGCCATAGTTTTGAAAAGAATGAACCGGATTGAACCGGCTCGAGTCGAGTTCTATCGATGTGTCTTCGTTTGAACCGACGGTTCATTTATCAGACCGGAGTCGTGGGGGAAAACTAAAGCCCCCATTAAACCCTTGCCGTCCCCCTTTTCGCCTCCTCGCGTCGCCTCTGCAACTTCGCCGCCGGAAGCGGAGAAGGATGAAGGCTCTGAGAGCGGTGAGGAGGGCGTCCGCCGCCTCCCTCTCCGGCCTCCTCTCTTCTTCTTCCTCATCTCCTTCCTCTACTCTTACTTCTTCCTCCATTGGTACCAGCTACCTTCGCCGTCATTGGCTCTTCTCCCGATCCTTTTCCAGCCATCCCCAGCCCCAAATCCCTTCCACGGACGCCGCCGGCGACTTATCCTCCACCGATTCTGAAGCCGACGCTGCCAGATCCTCACCCGCCGTCGACTTCGACAGCTCTGAGTTCTTTTCCGTCCCCTTGTCTTCAGCCGCCGAACCCCGCCCCAAGGCGTCGGCCTGGGAAGAATCCTACCGCGCGAGAGCCGACGAGGTTCTTTTCGGCGGGAGGAAGGCGCCGCCTTCTGCACCTCGGAAGTTGGTGGAAGCTGCGGAGGAGGACGAGGAGAGGGAGAGGGCTTCCAGGCTCGCCAGGGCCCTCCTTGAGGCCGCGTTGGAGCCTGCCGATGATGAGGAGGACGAGGACATGGTGGTGAAGGAGGAGGACCAGCTGTCGCTCTCGGTCGGGATCATCGGGGCGCCCAACGCCGGGAAGTCCTCCTTGACGAACTTTATGGTAAATTTTGGTTCTTTACAACTTCTACTTTGTAGTCATAGGAGTAATCGTGATGGAAAAGAAAATCTAAGCTTCTATTTGTTGCTTGCAAAACTGACTGCTGCATGTTTCCTGCTGATTGTCGCAAGATGAAATGTGTAAACCATTTAATTCGTTCTTTGCTCTTTCTTACTTCCTGAGCGTTATACTTCTGAGATCACTGTGCTCTCATAATGTCTAGCATTCCAAGCTTATCAACCAACTTCTCATGTTGGGATCTTCCAAGGCCTTTAGTCATTACATCTGCCAGCTGTTCTGCTGAAACAAAAAAAAACATGTACTGACAGCTAAGTTTTGTCCTGAGCTTTTTCCCTTACAAAGTGTGAATCTAAAATTCTCTCATGATACATAGGATTAGATGCTATTTGAATAGCGGCCTTGTTGTCACATTATAGTAATGCATGCTCTGAAGTTTCAAATCCAAATTCCTTCAGAAACCTTTTTAACAATCGTAATTCTGATGCAATTGTTTCCATACTTCGGTATTCTGCCTCAAAAGATGATTTGGACACAGTGCTTTGCTTTTTGCTTTCCATGAAAGTCTATTATCTCCAAGCTTGATGCAATAGGCAGTTACAGATTTTATGGTAATTAGACGAGAAGCCCAATCTAATTCATAATAGACTCTATCTCATTACTTTTCTTTGCAGCTATGAACAGTCCTAAGCTCAGTTTTCCTTGGGATGATTTAAGACTGTTTACGGTCGTGTATAAATTGGCTCAGATTCCGTACTGCAAAAGCTCTATATGGCCTAGTTATTGTCAGATATAGTAGTCTTCCAATTAACCTTTAAAACTAGGGGGAATCATCCAACAACTTATCTTTTGGATTCATACTAAATACTAAACGTATCATCATATTCTTTAGAAGTGAGCTTCTTATTTTGTTCCATTGGTTTATTGAAATGTTTTGCTCCTGTTAACACAGTTTCTGAAATCAATTCAAGAGCATATTTTCTTTGATGCAAAACTATTCCCGTCTCTGATCTAGCCACCTCAATGCCAAAAAATACTTCATTCCACCCAAATCTTTGATCTAAAATTTTTGCTTCAAGACATCCTTCAGTTCTTCAATTAGATCAGCACCATTTCCTATTATCAATATGTCATCGATATATACTAAGAATTCCCAATTCAACCTTTGAATCTTTTTTTGAATTATGATTAATCACTCTTGTTTTGCTGATAACCAGTTTTAATCATAGTAGGTAACCTGTAATTCCACTGCCTACTAGCTTTTTTCAAGTTGTTGCAAACCAAACCAACCTTCCTTGTGTTAGTAAATACTGTGACAAACTCCATATAAACTTCCTCATCAAGATCTCCTTGCGAGACTGCCTACTTCACATCCATCTGATATAAAGACCATGAATTCACTGAAGCTAATCTCAAAGCAGCTCAAACTGTAGTAAATTTTGCAACAACTGAAGAAAGTTTCAACACAATCAATCCCCTCTTGTTGGTTACTCCCTTTAGCCACCAAGTTTGATTTGTATTTATCCAAATATCTATCAGCTTGCTATTTTACTTTGTAGACCCATTTGCATCAATTGCTGATTTCTCTGAAGGGAAAGATACTAACTCCCAAGTACCATTATCTCCAACAGCTTTGATGGCACCCTTCATTGCTGACACCCCATTAACATCTACATTTGCTTCAACATATGGTACAGGTTCACTAATTTATGAAATTGTTGATAAAAGAACACAAATAACTGGATGAAAGATTGTCATATGACATTAATTTGCCAGAGGATATGGTGTTGCATTTATGTGACATTTCTCCTGAGAAGAAGATAAAATGGTACGGTAGACTTAGTAGTGACAATATAATCCTTGTGCTAAATAGATGTTACATAGAGAACATTGTACACCATATAGTTTTTGTACTATCGAGTGGGGGTTGGTTAACATCTTTTTGGGAGACCCACACCCTCTCGGGTTTTGCACGATTGTGTTGTCTTCTTCTTTCTTCATTTATACATCTTATAGTTCTAAATTTTAGTAATACAAAAATGGATGTCTACCCAACTCCTGTAGTTATCCTTTCCCCTCAAAAAAGAAGTCCTTGTCCCAAACTGGTGGTCAAGTCTGTTGCGACTTCTTAATTTGATTCTCAGTAGAAGCGGATGGATTAGGAACACTAATATCGGTAATATGTGGAGATAAATAGGGGTGGTATGTTCAGAAGTATTAGATTGACAATGTGCACTTGCATAAGGACTCTTAGTTGCAGTAGTTGATGAGAGTTCATATTGGAATGAAAAATAACTGGTTGAGTAAAATACATCAACTGTTCCATCAGATTTGAATGATAAGATATTCAGGAACGGGAATGCTATGTCGGAAATATTGTGTTACATGCTCTATCTCTGGTTAAAGAGTGGATTACTGGTGTCTGAGTTCTATTTCATATGTTTCTTTTCTGCGAATTTTTTTTGTAAGTCATCCACTTTTTTAATGCTAGCTTTGGATGATTAACACTCTAGTTAATCATCCTTTTTTTCTCTTGAAAAAAGAGCTCTACGCTTTGAAAGGATAAATGTGTTCAAGAAGAAACACATCTCAACTGATAAGAAATATTTTTGCTTGCAAGGTTTAATAGTTTATAACTTTTTTGAGTCGTAGCTTGATGCAAACTTGTCTAGGATTTTAGTATCTGTTGCATATGCCAAACATCTAAAGGTTTGTAGATGATATATTTAGGCCATTTTCGGAATAATTCAACATGAGGTGATCTTCCATCCAACAAGTAAGATGACTACCGAATAAATGGTTATTTGAACACACTCTCCATAGTAAGCTATGGGTAATATTTGATTGGAATTTTAGTGCTCTAGCTACCTCTAGTAGATGGTGACATGTCCTTTGAACAATACTTTTTTGTTGTGGTGTGTCCATACAAACTACTTTCATGCACAATACCTAAGGAAGAAATTAATTGATTGCGTTGGTGATTAAATAATTCAGATCCATAAATCCAAATGCAACAAGGAAAATCAAGTGATTAAAGAATTGTAACCTTTTGTATAACTCCTCAAAATTGAGTTCTAACATAGGTTGTAAACTGTTGTATGAAACTGAAAGTATCACTCGTATTTTTGAGTAAAAATAACCAAGAATACCTAGTATAATCATCTACTATAATGAGTAAAGACTTTCTGTTGTCATATGTTAGATGATTTTAAGGTCCTCATAGATTCATATGAACAAGGAAAAAGATATTGTGCTTCGACTTTTGCTCAGAGGCAAAGGAAACCTTGTCTCCTTGGCTAAAGGACATATAGAACAATCCAAAACTCTATCTGAACTGGAAGTATGTTCTCTTATTGGATATAATTGTTTTAGTTTGACAAATGATACATGATCAAGATGTCTATGCCAAAGTACAGATGTATTTTTTGTTCTTGAAAAATGAAAGAATTTGGTAAGCAAGTATCAAACTTATTATGGGAAAATTGATCACGACTAGAGTTTCCAACAGAATATGTTTTATTGACAGTGGAGACATAAGCAGAATTTGATTTCTGACCTGTGCACACAACTCATTTAAACCCACAAGAAATTTTTAAAGCTTCATTCTTGAGCATACTGCATATATTTCCTTGAATTATCCACAAGGGCATGCTGGTATTACACCTAGAAATATCACATCTTTTAGTAAACTAACCAGAAGTCAACAAAGATTCCTGACTAGAGGTGTATTTGCATTCTAGCAACTGAAAGAAACGTGTACCATGTGGTTTGAAAAATAGTTCTTGTAAATATTTCCAGACTAAGAAAGCATCCGTATGGTAGACTACACTAGTGGTCAGAATAGAATTCATAACCCACGCCAAAACTGTAGCATTTACCTTATTCCAAAGATAATTAAGTGAATCTTCTACTGATTCATGTGTACAGGTTCAATCAATGAATCACATCTTAGTATTTCCAAGTAAAGTGATCCTCATTGTCCTACTCTACAAAACAAAATTATCTAAGCCTACCAATTGAAAAGATACAATTTGTGTTTCTGGTCCATCTGATGATTCAGATACCATGGATGATGCATATCCAGAAGGTTTATTTTTCTAATTTCTTCTGAAACTGACAAATTCCTTGTTTCTTGTGACATTTTGAAATCGTTCAACCGATTTGTGTAATAAAATGACTCTCAACACAATCTTAAACTTGGATTTCAAGGAAACCAAGAATCAAAACAAGAATCAGGCACAAATCTGAACGATTCAGACACAAACTTGCATAGACATGCATCGGAAATAATCTGACCAGAACAATTAGAATTGAGAATAATTGGACCAATACTGTTAGCTGCCTGCTTTGATCTCCCGATACCATGTAAAGAAGTTGACCTCCTTCTTCTTCTCAATGATTCCAGCCTGTATCTTGTCTGCTGAACCAGTTTTATAATAGAAAGATAGAACAGAAATAACACACAAGAGGAGAGGATATAAGACTTGGAAATCATATTCAAAACTAACAATTAAAGCTCTGTTGTGTCATAAGCAAAGTATCAGCATAAGGTATATATTTATACAGTGTTTCAAACTACAGGCAATTATCTAACTTCTTGATAGTTAGTAAGTTCTTGCCAACATGGCATGTCATGTCAGATAGTTTTTCGAAGATGTCAACTTGATATTTTAACACATTTTGTTACAGGTTGGAGAAGTGATCTCACATTTTTGTTTCACATTTTGTTACAGGTTGGAGAAAAAGTTTCGGCTGTTTCCCGAAAGACTAATACAACTACTCATGAAGTTTTAGGAGTTATGACAAAAGGGAACACACAAATAGTAAAGATCCTGCCCCTCAATTTTTTTATACTCTAAAACTGAGATGGGAATACACCTGCAGTTAGACAGGCTTTGTTTTGTTTTTGTACTGCATTGCAATTTAAAATCACAAACTACAGAGTATGAGCATTGCATATAGCATATGGAAAGAATATATTTGTTTCAGGAATTTGTGCTGTTTTGTGGTGAATGTTATGAAAAAGGTTGAACAAAAACAGAAACAAGTTAGAATGCTTATACGAAGGACCTATGAATGGATTAGCCACTTAATAGATTGAAATTCTAGGATTTATTGTCGATGAAGTTTCTGGATAATTGTTTGCTCAGAAGGACCAAGACATTTTTTTAACTGATAGTTAAATATCTTGACCACTGAGATTCTCTATTTACATGTTTTACTTGAAAACCTTTTGGTGAAAATGAACATCTGCATAATTGCATTCTGTTCAGCATTACTATGATGAATGGCCCATTTTCTTTTGAGCTATGACAATGACATGGAAAGTTTGGATAGACATTTGTACATGAAATAAAAAAAAATTATTGCAACTGAAGACATAGTTTTTCTAAAGGAACTGGCGACATAGGTTGCACTTTTAAATATCTGTAAAACAGTCATTTTACCCCTAAAAGTAATTAATTTTTATGTTATTTCTTTCTTTAGCTTGTGGCTTCCTTGGAATTTTTCTGTGGTGACCTTTCATGCATAGGGCCTTTACATAGTTACCAGGAGTGGACACAATAAAAAAACTATGGACGCCGTAAAAACTTGTATGGCTGTAGGAGTAGCATAGGCTCTTAAATAGATCCCATGTTTGTTTTCTAAAGCTTTTGCCTTCCTTGTTACTGTGGTTGGCCCACTGTTTATTTATCCTTCAGCTGGAGCACATCTTAGTCTTTCATTTAGCTTCTATGATACTAACAGCATTTCCACAGTGTTTCTTTGATACTCCAGGTCTCATGATTGGGCATCATGGATATCCATACAGGGCAGATGTCAAAGTTCGTGTAGAAAGTGCTTGGAGCTCCATTGATATATATGATCTCCTGATAGTGATTTTTGATGCACATAGGCATTTGACTATGTAAGCTACACTCATTCATTAATTTTCCTTTTTTTGCCTGACAATCTTTTGCAATTTTCATTAGAAAAATAATCTTTTGCAAATACGTCATGGTTTTACTTTTATGCGTTTTTTATTGTCAGCAACTCACTTTGGATTGATTATCAGAGGAAAATGAATAAAATGAGGTCAACTCTAAATTGCCAAATGTGAAAACTGTACTAATGTAGAATTATCAAGTATTTGATTAACCAGGAATGTTTTTATCAAATCATAAATTTGTTTGTTGTTTTTTTGTTTACAGAACTATTGAGAAAGTATAGTCCTGAAGTTTAATGTGATGACATTTCGTTTCCTTTGAGATATGCAGGCCAGACACTAGGGTGATAAGGTTGATTAAAAATTTGGGAGCTCAGGTGAACCCTAAACAGAAGCGTGTGTTATGTATGAATAAGGTTGATCTCATTGATGACAAGAAGGAACTACTTAAAGCTGCTAAAGAATTTGAAGATCTTCCAGGATATGATAGGTTTGTAAAAATTATGTTGTCAATGACTACACTCAATATATTTTTCAATTTTATTTCTTGATTTATGTCATAATCTACAGGTATTTCATGATATCTGGGCTAAAAGGTTCAGGAGTCAAAGACCTCATCCAATATCTGATGGATCAGGTATATTATGCCAAGTGAAACTTGCATCTTAGCATTTGTAGTGTCATATTTGATATGCCTTAATGATATTCCAGTCATATTCAAATTTTATATACAATAGGCCACAAGCATTATCCAAAAGAAATTCAAGAAATAGAAATCTTGGGCTATGAACAGAGGACCTATTACTTCATTCACTAACTTTCTTCTTGTTAATGATGACATTTGAGACATTAACAGGAACTTTGAACCAATGTGAGAAGAAAAGTCTAACAAGAACTAAAGCTGTAGATACCTTTTTATGTATGGAAGAGCTTCTTTTAAGGATCTTAAGACGTGCTAGGATGTTTCATATATTTATTGAACTTGCTGTTTGCTTAGATTGATATCAGATACATTTGTTGTTTTTCTACTAACATTACATTGGATCACCTTTCTTATTCTTAGCAGCTTTATTTTGCTTTGATATCTACAGGCAGTCAAAAGACCTTGGGAGGAGGATCCTATCACTATGAGTGAAGAGATGATGAAAAACATAGCAATGGAAGTTGTTCGAGAAAAGATGCTAAATTATATTCATCAGGTATCAGTTATTTCCCTCCACGTTATTTCTTTCCAAGTTTGATGGTAACATGTAATATTTTACAGGAAATTCCTTATGTTATTGATCATCGATTAATGGACTGGAAGGAACTAAGGGATGGTTCCCTTAGAGTGGAGCAGCACTTTATCACCCCAAAGACTAGTCAGCGTCAAATTCTTGTTGGAAAGAATGGTTCTAAGATAGGGTATTGGCTTATTGCTTTACTATATGGTATCATCTAATTAGGGTGTCAAGTCCCTGATGACTTTTACTTTAGTTCAAGATGAAGCTTTATGAATTGTATGCAATGTTAATGAGCCTTCTATTAACAAAAAAAAAAATTGTTGCTTGTGTACGCTTCTTAAACAAACAGGAGAATTGGCATTGAAGCAAATGAAGAATTAAGGTCAATTTTCAAGAGGGAGGTACATCTCATCCTCCAAGTTAGAGTAGCTCGAAAGAAGAATGCATAAATTATTCAGCATGCATTGTACTTGCAAAAGTAAGTTGACTCCTATTTTTTGTTTTATTTTATCTTGGAATCATTTATGCAAGTTATGCAAACATGAAATTCAATTTGCCCTTTATCTCTATGTTGTTACCCATTCTTAGTTAATTTGTCCCTGAATCATTATAGTGGATCGGGTTACATGAGTCTTCTCAGACAAGTTCATGGACAAAGTTCTAATGTTCATGAGTAACTCTAATCAAGCGCATGCTTGTTGAAGTTATTGCAATATCCTAAAAGTTTCTTTCTAGTGCAATAAATATCATCTCACTGATGACTGGTTTTGTTGCAGTCACAGGTTCACATCAGAGAGCAAATGAATTTACAGTTGGTTCAAAAAATACACTGGGATAACGGTGAAGGTCGAACTTATGGCGAAACTAAAAACTATTCGAGAAGATTCCTTGTTGCGCAGCATCCAATTCTTATGCAGCCTTACATGCTTCAGTGTTGCATGGATTGTTACTTCAGTCTGCTTTCAAATTGTACAGATGCTTACATAGACTCTTGACTATTCACGGTGCCCCAAGTTTGCAAGCTTGTTGGGAATATCCACTGGCATTTGCTAAAAAAAGGTGCCCCTGGTTGATTTTCAAAATGTTCATTAAGCTTTAATAGATATAATTTTTTTTATTTGGAATGTATACCGAATTTACGTTTGAAAACATTCCCAATGAAAATAATGATGTATTGCTCAATTTATGTATGGATTTACCGAACTGGTTCTGACCTATTTGGATTATTTTATAAGTTGATCAAATCGTTTTTTTCTGCTAGTTATTCTATTGTCTCCATGTTAATACTATTAAATTTGGCAAACTTTTAAGTTAAAGAAAAAGGCAGATCATCTTCAGTCAAAATTATACCTTTTTTTCTATTTTTATATTATTATATATATTTTTAATATTTCTAAAATTTTGGTCCCCCCAATTAAATTCCAAATAATATAATAAAGAAATATTTACTTTTATTAATAGACATTTACTATTAAATTTTTTATTTAATTATTTAAATAATGTATTGCATTAAATATATTTCAAAAATAAGTAAATATAGTAAACATACCCCTAAATAATTTATGATTTAAAATATATAAAAATATCATTCTAACTAAAATTATAAATAAAATAAATAAAATTTTAAAAAGATTTATAAATTTACTCCAAAAGAAATTATAGGGAGCTCCGTTTCCGAACCTTCCAAAAAATATTTGGCTCCGTCTCTGCCTGAAGAAATGAATGTTGGATGATCCTTTATGTATATGTATAATTATAATGTATCATATAGTTAATTAATTTCATGCCAATATGGATGAAAATAAAAGGAAAAAAATAGTACAGAATGTTAATAGATATTGAACTTAAATGTAGTGTTTGTTTAGCTAGAAATAAATGTTGAAGGATATTGTTTTTCAAAAAAGAACTTATTTTCGTGGTCATTTTAGGAAATAAGGTGCAAATATAAATTAATTGTGTATATATAACGTTATTAATATACAGTGAGACTGAAATAATTTTTTTTCTCAAAGAGAATATTTATCCAAAATTGTGTTTCATTATTTTATCCAAAAATAATAAGAGAAAAAAAAAGATTAATTCTTTTTACCTCCCTCGTACTATAGAGTTTTTTCGTATCTAATTTTGTATTATAAAAAATAACAATCGCCCCCCTGAACTATCTCCACGCTTCCGTATAAGTCCTTCTGTCAATCTCTGATTCTATTTTTGTTAAAAATGATTATGCAATGATAATTTTGCCATCTCAACTTGTGGACTTATAACACTTGATACCTCTTCCCATTTTCCACCGAGAGTATCAACTCTGGAGTGTTGTCTATTACCATAACTTTTTTGTTATATTTGTTATAGTTATATTTATGTTAACGAAAGTAAAAAAGTTGTTGTTCCTTCCTTAATTATTATTGTAATGAAAAATGATTTGTAGTCTTTTCTAATTGTAGACTTGTTATGGTAATGTTTAATGTGCACTTCCTTGACGTCCGCTTTAACTTCAATTACACTGATCGTCCGTTGTTTTCACTAAAGCATCCTGGACGTCCACTCTTGGCATTGAAGATTCTTCAGGATCCTTTGGTCACCCGCGGCACCTTCGGTCGACCGACCTGGACTGTGCACTTCCTCCATCTTTAACTGCACTGGACGTCCGTTGTTTCCACTACAGCATCCTGGATATCCACTCTTGGCATTGAAGATTGTCAAGATCTTTCGGTCGCCCGCGGCACCTTCGGTCGACCGACCTGGACTGTGCACTTCCTCCATCTTCAACTGTACTGGCCGTCTGTTGTTTCCACAACAACATCCTGGACGTCCACTCCTGGCATTGAAGATTCTTCAGGATCCTTCGGTCGCCCACGGCACCTTCGGTCGACTGACCTGGAGTGTGCACTTCATCTTCAACTACACTGGACGTCCGTTGTTTCCACTACAACATCTTG
>LTAE01000628.1:34169-47311 GCA_001647135.1 Pontederia paniculata
TCGCTGCTGCTCGACGACACCTCCGCTGCAGCTGCTCGATGCTACCGCCGTCGCCGCCCGCCACTGCGGCTGCTCTGTCTCCCGCTGCTGAAGTGAAGTCATGCTTTGTGAGAGGACAGTGGACGAGGTCGCCCGCAGGTTGAGTGCGGACGATTGATTGATATCAGGAGAAGACAAAGGACGTCCGGAGTCTTAGTGAGAAGGTTGAGTGCGAGCGACCGGGCAATCGTCTTCTCACCGAGACTCCGGATGTCCGGAGTCCTAGGCGCCCACTCGTCTTCTTACCAAGACTCCGGACGTCCGGAGTCCTGGGCGTCCACTCGTCTTCTCACCAAGATTTCGGACGTCCGGAGTCCTGGGCATCCACTCGTCTTCTCACCAAAACTCCTAACGTCCTTTGTCTTCTCCTGATGTCAACCGGTCGCCCGCACTCAACCTGCGATCGACCACTCATCCACCTGCCTTCTGCTTTGGTCATCCACTGTCTTCTCTCAAAGCATGACTTTTACCTCATCAAACCTACGATCGTCCGCTCTTCAACTTCGGGCGACCTCGTCCACTGTCTTCTCACAAAGCATGACTTCACTTCAGCAGCGGGGAGACAGAGCAGTAGCGGTGGCGGGCGGCGGCGACAGTAGCGTCGAGCATCTGCAGCTGAGGTGTCGTCGAGCAGCAGCGAGAGACAGAGCAGCAGTGGCGGCGGCTACAACAACGTCGGGCAGGCGGCGGTGTCGTCGAGCAACAACGGGAGACAGAGCAGCAACGACAGCGCACATTGTGAGGAGAGAGAATTTTTTCCTATCTATCGAACCAAACCGTTTTTAGATATTTTTATTCTTATGAACCAGATTGAATTTTTTTGGTTCGACCTCTTAGCATTCCAACCGTAGATGCTCAATCCAACAGCTGCAGATCAATGGGACAAGTTGTCCCCTACTTAAGTAGGGGACAACAACATTAAACCCATTAAGCATTACCATAACAAGTCTATAATTAGAAAATGCTACAAATCATTTTTTATTACAATAATAATTAAGGAAGAAACACTTCTTACTTTCGTTAACATAAATATAACTATAACAAATATAACAAAAAAGTTATGGTAATAGACAACACTCTAGAGTTGATGCTCTCGATGAAAAAATGGAAGTATTCAAGTGTTATAAGTCCATAAGTTGAGAGAGCAAAATTGTCATTGCATAATCACTTTTAACATAAATAGAACGAGTGGTTGATGAAAGGACTTATACATAAGCGTGGAGATAGTTCAGGAGAGCGATTATTATTTTTTATAATACAGAGTTAGATACGAACAAATTTTATAGTACGATTGAGGTAAAAAGAATTAATCGAGAAAATATTGGGTGTCCTCCAAACTCCAAAGGGAGGGTTTTCTACTTTTCTTATAACTTGGTACGGTAGTCGTGGATCAGTCGCAAACTCTTCCCCCATCGCAGATCGCTGTTGGTCGCGAGCACTTGCTTCGCCGTACCCACAGCCTGCGGCTGCGTCTGTCACCGTCGTCGCCCCGCGCCGGCGACGCCTCCTGCCCGCCTGTTTCCGTCGTCGGAGATTGTCCGCTGGTCGGTGCCTCGTTAGCGCCTCTGTCGCGTTCTGCATAGAAGGGTTCTTCCCAGGCGAGTTTGATCCCTGTCTGCTGCTTGCGTCTATCTCTGATGTTTCTTAGCTGATAGAAACAGATGCTTTCTTGTCCCAAAACTAGAAGAATTCAGAATAGAAACAGATGCGTTCTTGTCCCGAAACTAGAAGATTTCAGATAATTGCGTTATGTTTGTAAACGTTGTCTTTAGACTTCGTGTTTTGTCGGATGCATTATTAAAATAATGCATTTTTTTACTGCGCGCATACAATTAAAGTGACATGTTTCTTCCTGTTGATTCAATTCCCTAGTGTTGACGGCATCACATCATGAATCAAAACGTTCAATTCGCGTTTGGAATTTTTACGTATTTTCACAAGCATATTGTTACTTTTCATATAATGAGGATCCAGAGTTGTATTAGTAGAATAATGGTTGAGAGTTCTGAATTTCTGATATTTGTGACATTTGAATGCTTCAATTGCCCAGAATTTTTGGATCTGTAGGGTGGATTTATTCCTAGGATTCTATCTACTTTTCATTTCTGGGAAAAGGAACACAATTCTGTCCATGTGACATGAATGATGAAAATTGAAGTGGAATTTGTTTCTCTCCCTTGATTGCAGAAGATCAGAAGCGATGGAAAGCCTGATCCGGAAGTTCTTTGTTGCATCTATGGTTATGTGGATGGCTCCAATAGCAATAATATATGGATTTAAAAAGCAAATATTTCCTGGTGAGAATATTTCTGTTCGTTTTGACATGTTTACTCTCCGATTTCTTTCTTGTTAATCTCTATATAAAAGCCAAATGTGCTTTACGTTGCCATGGATTTGCTTAACTAATAAAAAATCAACATACTATGTTCTGATTAAATTCATGAACTTTTTCTTATTTATTCAATCTTGAGATAATTACTTCTCAATAATCTGTACACTAATGCAAATGTGGTTTTCCTAAGATCCTGCCTTTTACTTGTCATCCATGACTGAGGTTTTGGTTCATGCTTCTAGGATATATGGTCATAGTTGTAACTTATATAAAATTATCACTATGCTTGTTGGGGTTGGGGTTGGGTGGGGGGTGGGGTGTTGTTATTTGTGGGATAGGCAGCAGTTCTAACATTGTGCTTATGCACAGATGTTCTATCTGTATCAATCAACTAGTTCTTTTTACTTGCTGGTTTGTGTAGATTTTCTCACATTTCGAAAGTGCGTCATGTTTGGGATTACAGATATTCCTCTGCAACTGCAGTAAATCTTGTTCATTAACATGACATCATCCTTTAACACCAGATACAATGTTCCTGGAATGGTGACTGCTTACTTTTCTCCATGCTTTCGACAACTACACTAGGAAACAATTACATTATCTGCATAACTACATTGACCTTTCCCTTGGGCTAGTTCTTTTGACTTGTTTGTTTGCATAGTAGGTTTTTCTCATATTTTGAAAGAGTATCATATTTGATACTACAAATTTTCCTCTAAAACTGCAATAAATCTTATTCATTAGCATGACATGATTTTTTAACACCAAATACAATATTCCTTGAGTGATGTCTGCTTATGTTTTTCCATGTTTTCAGCAACTGCATTAGGGAACAATTACATTATGCACATTGACCTTACCTATGAACTCATCTCCTAAGAGAAAGTCTGATCCTGTATTTTCTGTTACAGGTTAGCCATGAAAGTAATTTTAGCCACAATGTTCCCTACGGCTAGTATTATAAGTAGGTTAGCTATCTCTGAAGGGCTAAATGCTTTATGGCATAGCTGTTGATATAGGTGTCTTCTTTGTGCCTGTTCTTTTCCTTACACAATGAATTACCTGTGATAAATCTTGGTTAAAAGGGGAACAAATTAAATTGTTACTAGTTTTTTTTATACTTGCTGCTAATAGTCTTTGGTGGAGCAAGAAGTGTTTCTTCTTTACATATATTTATCATTCAGATCTGTCTTGGATGAATTATTTTGATTCTTCATGAAGCAGAATCTTCTTTGTATTCTGGTTCAACAGGCATAGGTCAGCTTTCGTCATCTTCACAGACACTTTTAAGTGGATTTCTTGCTGTTATATCTGTGAATTTGGTGATCTTGTTCTATATCGTTATGGCCATGAAAGAGCCTACTAGCAGTGAACCTCAGCCTGATCCAGCATTCATAGCTGATGCCAGAGCAAGCATTAACAAAGCAGGACCCATAACAAATAATGAGGATCAAACTCGGCAAAAAGTGGAGTAAGGTTATTTGCCAGCTATTCTTTTTGCCTTGACCTCTTTGACTTCTGACTTGAGTTATCCCATTTTTTTATTAGTACATGGCTATGTGCGAGATACTGATGTATTTGATTGTTGTTAGTTTGATAATGTGATGTAATACAACATTTGAGTTAGTTTCCATCAGCATATTACAATTACGGAACATCAGTGGCATTTGTTTTTAAACATATCTTTCTTTTAAGTATGATATAAAAACAACTTGTGTGTGACCTGTGAGCATCCTGTTCTTTCAGACCGAACAGGCAGGATGATGATTCCTTTCCTTAAATATCCGTGTTTGAGGCAGGACAATGATTGTCTTTCCTTAAATATCCGTGTTTGAATAAGTTATTACATTGACCTAAATGCAGGTGGAATGCATAGTAGATGTATGTTTAGAAATCTAAGTCAAATTCGTTTTGCTTCTTTCTGGTAGATATTTCGGTCACAGTTATTAGGCTCAAAATTCAAGGCCTCATGCATGATGTGGAATTCATGAAATCTTTTGTTGCTGGAGACAATAAGTCACTTCCTTTGCCGATAACAGCTAATTTCTATGGTAAGTGATCTAGCTTATGGAGAGAACAGCTATGAGAATGCCTTTGAGACAGTTAGCTACATGCCCTTCTCTGAGATTTGTTCCCTCTTATACATTCAAATGTACATATCTCCTTTGTGTAAGCAGATATATCGTCTTCTGTATCAACAGTGCATCTTTTACATTTATATATTTCCATGATAAGTTATTATAAACTATCACACACACTGTACAATATTTGCGGATCCTGTTTTCTGGACGACTTTGTCAACTAGTGACAGTTCGGCCCTGGTTCATTGCCATCCTTCATGAACGTTGTTTTTTTCATATATAAATTCAGGCATATGATTAAACAGGAGCATGCTGTATAGTTGACTAGATCTGTTGGGGCATTCTTCTAGTTATAAAGTGTCACTTTCACACAATCTTCTTCTATTTTGCCTAATCACTGGAAGGTAGCCTTTTCACATGGTTTCGTTTATTTGTAAACTAGCAAACCGTGGTGAAAAGTAAAGCATCACCTTTCCTTTGTGGAGAAAAATAAAGACGTGGAATACTATTTTCCTCCGTTCAATAAATTCAAGGATCATTTATTACTTTACTTTAAAGTTGACTGTGATCATACCATCGGATTATTTAATGGTTCTGATCAACTCTTTTAATATATGCCATTAATATGGCGATTACGATTAGTTGGTCCTTATATGCATTTTGAATTATTAAATTAGCCTGATAAGTATGTATTAATTCATTACGACGAGTTTGATAGTGATTTATGAATGTTAAATTAATTAAATAGCATAAGATGAATGCCCTATATTATCAACCACAAGGCCTTATAGGCTGTAATCAACTGGAGGATGAAGCTTGGAGCATCCATCAGGGCCTTATACATTAGTATAGACAACCTCCTGATCGAATCCGATTCTCTTCTTTTTGTGGATATTATCAGCCGCAAATCCAATACCCCATGGCCGGAGAGAAGCATCTTTGATGATTTATGGCAGCTCACAAATTCTTTTGTAAACTTCAAATGTCTTCGCATTAGTCGCTCTGCAAATACTGTAGTAGACTTTTTAGTTTCTTTTGACCGTCGATCTCTGAGTATCTTTAATATTTTGTATTTGGACTCCGCGAATTATAAAACTTAATCTAAATTTATTTATTCTAAAAAAATGCTTTAAGATGTAGAGTGGGATGCTCATTAACCTCTACTTACTGTTATCTATTTTCATCCATTTATAAGTTTAACACTTAATAAATACCCAAACAAGGTCTGAGGGTCCTCCAGTTTTGTTCTTTACTTTAGTCATTTTGAGGACTTATTATCCAATATCTCTCATAAACTATAAATTATTTTTCTCATATACCCATAAACTATAAATCCTTTTACCTACCTTCTGCCTTATTTGACAATTTATCTCTTCCAGTCAACTCTGTGAATATTTTTGTTGTTTTGATTCTTTTTAAATTTATAAATTAACACTTTAGGGTTTAGACTTTCCAAATAAATACAAAAATAGTAAAGCATTAAATTTAGAAATAAAAAGGTTTAATATAAAATAAAAGTTGATAAAGCTGGATGGGTTAAAAGTTGATAAAGCTGGATGGGTTAAGTGTCAAATTGAAGAAAGTTAGGCTTAATAGTTTAAAGGTAACTGCAGAAATCTTCATATTACCCAAAAAAATGCAGAAATGTTCACTAGTTTAAAGGAGAAAAGATGAAACAATCTCTTTATTAATGATGATAAAGTTGATACAGGTTTGACTTTTGGCAAAGCTTAGAATTCTTTGAAATTGCATATGCCAACCCTTGTTCGGGATTTGAATGTTTTGATAAATGGCAATAGCATTTGTTTGAAGAGAATAAAATAATATTTATAAACCACTTTATCATTAGATAAGCCAATGCAGAAAAATAATGACAAGAGGAAGTTGTTTTAAGTGAAGGCTTTCATGCTTAGAATGTGTTTTGGTGATAAAACTAAATTATAAGCTTAACATCTGAATATGGGCTCTCCATCAGAAGAATTTCATTTTCTTCCACACTGAGCAAGTGTGTCAGAAGGAAGCATATGAAACTGAATCAAAATGCTCTATGAATTGCAAGTGCTACAATGATATCTTTTCTTTGCCACTTCCTGAAGCCAGATGAACTAAATGATCCACTAGGAACCTTGAAGATCCAAAACAAGCTACTCATCCAGTAGAAATTGCAACAACTTGCTGTTTGTTCAATGTGGGCCTCTGGATTCCAAATCTCCATATAATTTGGAGGTCTCCTCTTTCAAGAGTGCATGAAAGGACATTCTGGGCTCATCCACGAATGGCAGGGAAAATGAACTCTTGAATAGTCACTATGACTTGACATTCTTCTTTTCAGGTAGTAGCACTTCTTACCCTTACGCCCATTTAGCAAGAATGGACATCAAACCTGCACCAAGAAGAAGTGAAACGTGAGCTCCTAACTGAAGCCTTCCATTACTCTGCATCCTTGGATCCATGAAGTCAGCTGCCAAGAGATCAACTAGAGCCATATAGATCAAGACTCCTGCAGAAGCAGCATTCAGGATCCCTTCGACAATCAGCGCGGTGGAGCTAGTCTCGTTGTAGCTGGAGGATATCGCAATGCCTAATGCAATACAGATAGGAGTTGTGAAGGAGAAGAACACTGCCATGATCAGCATCGCTTTCGCTCTGAACTTCGCCTGCAATGACAAAAATATGTAGTTCAGAACTCTAATTACTAATGCTGAACAGTGAGATTGACTTGTTTTTCATGCTTAATTGTGGCTGCTGATTAGGTAGCTCAAGTTCCTGTAGTATGATTTCTGCATGACAAATTAGGCAACAACCTTGTGTCCAATTATTTGGGTAAATGCATTAGAGTAAGAAGACATAACTAGAATTTGAAGTTCGTATGTTATGGGTATCAGGAGTTGACATGTTCCAGGTGCAAAACATTGGAATGTAGCAGACTGTTCAGCAGCAAGTACCTGAACTATGCATCCACCGAGGCCTATGCCTTCAAAGAATTGATGGAAACTGAGGGCTCCAAGCAGAGGTCTTATGGTGGATGAGCTCTGGGAGGCGCCCAGAGAAATGCCAATGATCACAGAATGGACAAGGTGTTGGAATTTAATATATATTTAATATATATTTAATATATATTTAATATTTAAATTTATGTGGTCAAAATTTATTATATTAATTAAATTATTTATGTAATATTAAGTAGTTCTTATAACTTCTAAATGAATGGTTATACTAACTACATAAGTAACTTCCTTGATGGGAGGAAGTCTATAAATACCCTTAAAGGGCAAGGTCTCTAGTTCAAGCCAACACTCACAAATTTCCATCACATTGTGTAACCTATGAATTAGAAGATCTTTGCTATTAACACATTATGTGTTTAGACTATGACTAAAGGCTTAAATGTTCATCCTATTTTATTTGCTTCCGCTTTATATTATATGGTTTTGTATGTTTATTCTAACATGTGGTATCAGAGCTTGTATACCTTTGCCTAACCATATTTCACTTATTAATGTTTTATTTATGCACATGTAGTGCATAGTTGACATTTATATTATGGATTTTTTTTAATATTTTTAGAAGTATATTCTTTTGCACTTATCAAAATTATAAATTTATCATAGTTTATGATTTTGCAAAATTATTACTTTTTGAAGATATTATCCATATATTGTCAAGTTGTGTGG
This sequence comes from Pontederia paniculata, assembly GCA_001647135.1. NCBI lineage: Eukaryota > Viridiplantae > Streptophyta > Magnoliopsida > Commelinales > Pontederiaceae > Pontederia > Pontederia paniculata. The sequence goes on from LTAE01000628.1 coordinate 42,296, forward strand.
GATTAAATGTTCATCTTTTTAGAAGCACATTTTTTTGCATTTATCAAAAGTATGAATTTTATCATACTTATATGATTTTGCAAATTTTTTGCTTTTATAAGATGTCATCCCTAAATTATTTAGTTATCATACTTATGACTATTATTTGCTATTGGTCATTTGTGATAATTTTTCGTCACTTTTGTTGGATTATGTGATTAATGTGAACTATTTGTTATTAGTCTCATATTGGTTATCGTATTTTAATATATGATCTGAAATAATATTTTTTTTATAAGCATATTATTTTGCATTTATTAAAATATGAATTTGTCATATTTGCTTGAGGATGCAAAGTTTTTGCTTTGGAAAATATTTTTGAGACTACGCATTGTTCATTTGATAATCATTACTTTCTTGATCCCGTAAAATATTGATTATGGGAAGAAAGATTATGTTATGACTTTGCACATTATTTTTTCATAACCATATTATTTTGCTCATATTAAATGTATGAATTATTATACTTTTTGATAAGGCAGAATTTTGGTTTTAAAATAATACGAAAATGTTAAGTTCATGCATTAATGTATAGCAAACTTAACACGTATATTTTTAATTTACTTTAAGAGGTATTTTAGTACCTTATGATAGTGGCTTATTATAATTTTTCTATAAGCTATGATTGAGTTGGTTGAGAATTTTTTTTTAACGATTATGAATTTTGTTTTTGGGCTTATATGTAATAAATAATTTTATGATGCCAAAATAATTGAATTTAATTCTATAATTATTTGGCTTGACTATTTGATAGTCATTATGATTTTTTTCCCAAATAGCAAATATTATTTTAATCTAAGTTAAAACATTATTTACATCATAAATTAATTATTAATTTATGTGATGTATAAGATTTGTATGTTTTAACATATTTCATTATGATGTTATGTGATTTGATATATTTGAATAATTAAAGAGTAGCCACAACATCTTTAATTATATGATTATATAAATCACATTTAGAGTATGACATCAAATTTTAATTAAATATAAAAGATACTTAGCTTTATCCTTCAGCAAAGTTAATTGTGCCTTTATATTTAATTAGGATGGAAGATTACTATTGTTTATTTTTCCATCATAAAAAGTTAAGAGTTATGTCATTTGTATCTTATGACATCAAAATTTTAATTAAACATAAAAGATACATTAACTTTACCCCACAGGGATGTTAATTGTGCTTTTATATTTAATTAGGGTGGAAGATTACTATTATTTATTTCCTCCATCATAAAAGTTATGCTTTTATATTTAGTTAGGGTGGAAGATTATTATTGTTTATTTCTTCCATCATGAAAGTTAAAACGTGAAATTATGATGTATTAAAGTTTTTGCCCACAGGTAAATTTTAATGACACATAATTTCATGTATATAATTTGATATGGAATAATTGTGTGTTAAAATCTTTGCCCACAGGTAGATTTTAATGACACATAGATTCGTATTTTGATATGAATTGCATTGGCAACATATCTTATGTGTATGGAAATTTGATGTGCCTATGTAGGTTGTTGATTCAATTCAATTAGAAATGTATCATATACTATGTGCATGATTTTACAATTTTTGTAAAATATAAAGAAAATGCACATATTTTCCTATTTATATTGTGATTTGTTCATTTGGTTTTGTATTATTAATCACCTTATATATCATGAAGTTAGTGGGAGTAAAATCATCATTTTTAAATTGATGATATTTTCACTTTCATTGATATGTTAGTTATTACATGAAGTGAACAATTTTCATGGATAAAAAAAAAAAGTTGTTCACTACCTGTGATACTTATTAAGAAAGGTGGGTTTCAGAAACAAATGATATAGAGAGGAAATAATTTTTTATAAAATATTTTTATACTTGTTATGTTTTATTTTAAGGTGACATCGTATTTTATTGAAGAATTTTATCATTCGATTTTGGGATAGTGAGTTTATCCTTAATCATTAAGGATGTGACAATTTAAGAATACCGTGTTTGCTAAGTATATAAATTTAAGAGTCGAAATAACGTGTTGTCGACATAAAAGTGCTTAGTAATTAAAGGAACACATCAAATGTAAGTGTTCGTATATAGAATGTATCTATGGAACATATCTCGCAGATTCTTTATAGAAAGACATGTCATTATAATTAAAGAATCATAACTCATATGAGATGTTCAATTATGTCACTTATGACTTAAGGTGTTGTATTACAACATGTTTAATGAAATTCTTATTATTGTGTGTTTCTCTTTTATTTGGTATGCATACATTATGAGAATGACACATTTTATTGGAGGACCTAGAATAAGCATTTGGCTTATTCATATAGAATATTAATTATCACATTTGGGACTTTGACAAGAAATTAAAATTATATTGTAATACATGGAAGGTACTACTTATTCGATAAAGGACATACCGCCATGATTCATATAATTTATTTTCTTTTGTGTAAAGTATATATCAGTATTATATAAAATTAATTATAATAAATGGTCTGACCAAGTGAGAGAATGTTGGAATTTAATATATATTTAATATTTAAATTTATATGGTCAGAATTATTATATTAATTAAACTATTTATGTGATATTAAGTAGTTCTTATAACTTCTAAATGAATGGTTATACTAACTACATAAGTAACTTCCTTGATGGGAGGAAGTCTATAAATACCGCTAAAGGGCAAGGTCCCTAGTTCAAGCCAACACTCACAAGTTTCCATCACATTGTGTGGCCTATGAATTAGAAGATCTTTACTATTAACACATTATGTGTTTAGGCTATGACTAAAGGCTTAAATGATCATCCTATTTTATTTGCTTCTGCTTTTTATTATATGGTTTATGTATGTTTATTCTAACATAAGGATGCCCAGCTTCAAAACCTGCATGCATCCCATTTTTGTCCGTTAATATTTTTTTGCCAACTACAAAGTTAACAACAGATGCACTCAAAAGACGTTAACCACTGGCTAAAAGGAAAGCGTACTGCAACTTTGTGTTGCATGTTGCATGTGTTCAACACATCTCAAAAACTACGCTACGCATAATTTTAACTTAACATCAATTTTTACCCTTTATTGTACAAATGTGGTCAGTAATCTTAATAGTAAACTGTAAAACTTTTTATTCTCCTTAACTAATATCCACTTTTCAATGGCCCACGCATTTTTTTAAATTACAAGTAAATATCTGAGTAATCCAACGTTGGCCAAATTGATGATTTAGACTTTGGTCCAAGAATTTGATATTCTTGGATAAAGAATAGTGTGTGTTAGAATAATAATATTCTTGTGCAAGTTATTTTGTTAGGATTAATAGATTTTATGTAGGTGTTTGATTGAAATAAGAATAGAAAATAATAATTTCATATATTTGTTAAAATAATTATAAAAATAGCACTTTATAAATATGATAATATATATTATTTATTGCTCTTACACTTTTTATATTAATAGATAATTAGATTAATATATATATATATATATATATATATGTGTGTGTGTGTGTGTTAATATGATGTGTAATAATTATCATTATACACTACTAATTCAGTGTTAAATAAATTACATAGTATGAAAATAACAAAGAATAATTATAAAAATAATTAACATTTTCTATTAAACTTAAAAATAATTAACTTAATTTTTTATTTAAACTTCCTTTTTAACTCAAAAAAAAATGGAGGGAGCAGCTTGTTCCATCCTCTAGCAGGAACAAGCTGCTCCCATTATTTTAATTTCTAAGGCATCTGACATCAGTAATTATATTGCCTCTTTCTGTATTCTTATTTCTATTTTGTTTGGCAGCATCTATGAGAATAAGGTGATATTTTTTATCTTATTCTCATATCAAACAGGACCTTAAAAACTTAAACATCATCTTACTAACTTCTTTAAAGTATATATATATATATATATATATGTATGAAGTACCATGAGAAGTCAGTCAAGGAATTTTGTCTTGGTATCATCTTAAGCATCTCTCTCATATTTTGTATATTAATAATATGACAAAGAATGAACAGAAAAGAAAAACATCATGCATGTTAAAAATTATTCTCAAAGAAAAGTTAATTAGGAAATTAACAGAAGACAATTCGGATAATAAACAAAGTGTGTATTAAGAATCAACAACTCAGTTGAACCAAAAACTGTGACGTGTACAATAAACTGGGAAACCAGCGCTTACTTGGGAGACAACTCGGTGCCGAACGCTCTCGGAGAGCGATGCCTCGTCGGGCGACAGCGCCACGCCGCCGTGCGCGTGGCCGTGCGTGGCATGGGCGTGGACGTGCACGTGCCCTGCATGCTGCTCCGCCACGGCCTCTTCGTCCTCCACGGGCTGCGCCTTGCTGAACTTCGACCTCTTGTACTAGCTGGTGGCGAAGGAGTCGATCATCATGGTACCCACGGCCGACGACATAGCGACGAACCCGGCGAGGGGGAAGCCCTGCAAGGGCCCGCTGTCGAGGCACGGCGATGTCAGGCTTTCGAACGCGTCCGGGAGGATGTGTACGAGGCCAGTGGCGAGTATGACGCCCGCCGCGAAGGACTTGATGACGAAGAACACGTCGTTCTCGGGGCGCAGCGCGGCCATTGACCTTCCAAGGATCGGCATCAGCACGCCGGCGGCTCCTGCTGCCAGGATTACCGCGATGGCTACAAACTTTAGCCGCAATGCCTTGGCTGCATTATGTGTAACGCCCCCAAATTTAAATTTTTTTGGGCGACATTACACATCATATAACATTGATTTGACTATTGACTTTTCAGTCAAATACCAAGCCACATCAGCGGAAGACTAAACATTATAAAAATAAGTCTATTTTATTGAGATAAAATACTAAACTGGTCCAACATAAAAGCCTAAGAATCTGACATGACATAATAATAATGATAAAACTCCAGATAAATGAGTTTGAATGTACAACTCAATGAAAACCTAAGACATCATAAAACTAAGACCAGAAGACACCATGTGCAACTGTAG
>LTAE01000628.1:50460-73640 GCA_001647135.1 Pontederia paniculata
TTTTTTTTTTGAAGAACCACTTACATTGGTCTCACTAAAAGAAAATAGATCAATACATGGTATTATTTGTGCACATCCTTCATACATTTTTTTTTCAACCTAAGAACTTTAGGCATACACTTACATCTTGATCATAACGACTTCCCAACTATTGTATAATTATATTAGAACTTTAGTCATCCTTAGATTTATACTTGAGAGTCAAAGGACTCTTGCTATAATGGTAACTAAAAGATAACATATCCACATTTTTCCAAATTCACTAATTCCATTTTCATCTTATGGAAGATCCATTTTTAAATGTACTCCTCGCATATTATATTGTAGTTGGATCCCTAATAATCCTATGTCTTTTTGTAATTTGGCCATTAAGATAGTCTGACAATGACTCATTCTTTGGATCATCTGATTCATGTATAATAAACTCAATTCCTATAAAACAAGACTACTTATATTCTTCATTTATATATCACACATGAAATTTGAATGAGAATTCATAAATTTATAAAATCACTGAACTAGTAAGCATGGTTGACTTATTAATGATAACATTTCTCTTTCCTTACATCCTCACATCTAGCCTTTGAGAGTTGTCTATCTAATCATTCATTGAGTTCACATAAGTAGTGTCCAACCACACTTGGGTTAGCACAAGGGTGATAAAATTTGGATTAAGCATAACTATTCATAGCTCTAAAAGTGAGCAATTATTACTCAAATAGCATCACATTCTATGGTCACATTCATCTTAATGCATATCTTCATGTTATGCATATTAGGCATGATGATCATATTGTGTGGCTCAACAATAGTCTTAACATGTACTCAAGGGAAAATTTCTACACATGACCCATATTGATTTCTCATGGAGGTGTCTTCATCTATTTGACATCTAGACCATTGTCATTTTATAATTCCATCTCTATGCATTCAATTTTGATCATCATAATATTCCTTCAAACTTATAATCATCCCAAAATTCTATAATCATATAATTTAACTTTCGATTATGTCTTTTGATCTTTTCAAAACTGCAACATCAATATTCTCTCATTTATTTTTCACCCTACCAATTCTTTCTTTAGAATCATCTTGATTCTACTATTTTTAAATAACCTCCTTAAGACATAAGTTGTATTATTCTTTTGGACGACATGAAACATAATCAAATATCATCTATCTCTAATTGAGGTAACACTAAGTTCTAAACTTAAGAGATTATTCATCCTATAACTTTCTTCATAACTCTCACTTGGGAATATTAAGAGAACTTTAAATTCCTCAACCATAGATATTTTTCTAATCCCTTCATAGATACATAAGTCACCTACTTCTTTTCTTATTCTTCTTCTTCTTCATTTTTTTTTGGAGAACTCAAAATTATCTAGATCTTAAAATTTACAATTACACTAATCTTTGTTATCGAAATTATTCACTTGGTTTAGGGAGAAAGATTAGGATCCCTATAAACATGCATCATTCATATGAAACTTAGGAGGCATTAGACTTTACCCATCTGTAAGACCTTGGTTAACTTCTTCTTGATGGCGTGGTGACTGTTCATGACGATTGCACATGGACATCTTCATTCCTTAGGGACAGCTAAAAAGTGCCCCTCGTTAGGCTCTGATACCTAAATGTAACGCCCCCAAATTTAAAACTTTTTGGGCGACATTACACACCATATAACATTGACTTGACTATTGACTTTTCAGTCAAATACCAAGCCACATCAGTGGAAGACTAAACATTATAAAAATAAGTCTATTTTATTGAGATAAAATACTAAACTGGTCCAACATAAAAGCCTGAGAATCTGACATGACATAGTAATAATGATAAAACTCCAGATAAATGAGTTTGAAGGTACAACTCAATGAAAACCTAAGACATCATAAAACTAAGACCAGAAGACACCATGTGCAACTGTAGCCTGTCATGAGCATCGCCAGTGCACGCCACCATCATCATGCAAGAGTACCTAATTTCCTGCAGGGTCCAGATGCAGGAGAGGCGAACCTCTCGTGAGCTAAAGCCCAGTATGTAAGGCTCAAATAGGAATAAAACATAATAGAATAATAAATCATGCTTAAGTAAAACATCATAGAAGACATGAAAGTTATTATTCATTGGCATCATCATAAGTTCCCTTTTTAAAGGTGATCATCATCATGATCATCATCATCATCATCATCATCATCATGGGCGAAGAGCTCTTCTTCATCTTAAGGGATCCTCATGTACCTTCATGCGACATGGCATCAGTGGTTGTACAGGACCACGAGCAGAATTCGTTGCACAGGTATGGGGGAGGACCATGCAACTGGAACAGCGGTCAGCAGTGATTTGGAGTCACGCGCCCATGGGGTTTCACTGTTTTGCCTGCAGCTACGCCCCCTGTCCCCCTCATCATCATACACCTTTTTCTCCCGATTTTGCATTGAGTACATGAAGCCCCGCCAATTACATCTTTTATCTTTCTTACTATAAGCACCTTATAGTTTGTACATCATCATCATGGTTAGGAACATACATCATGTCATGTAAAGGAAGCTTCTTAAATCTTTCTTTATGGGCTTAGCATCATCAATAAAGAATCATTCAATCAATCATCTTTTGGAAAGTGCCCCGCGTCGGGAATAGACGCAGTTCGTTTCCAATCATCGAGGAAAACGGGTTGTGTCGGGAAAAGACACGGTCCGTTTCTGGTTCTATATCTTCGTAGTTGTTCTCCCAAACACGATCCACACATCAAAAGTCAACACTGCCTGCGTCGGCGGAACACATCCCGCGTTGGAGTCAACACTGTCCGCGTCGTCGGAACACCGTCCGCGTTGGAGTCCGCACAGTCCATGTCGGAGTCAACACTGTCCGCGTCGGCGGAACACCGTCCGCGTTGGAGTCAGCACAGTCCACGTCGGAGTCAACACAGCCCACGTTTGACAGAACAGTCTCGTCGTTGAGTCAACACAGCCCACGTCTGCAGAACACAGCCCGAGTTGGATGGAACATAGCATGCGTCGGTGGAAAACAGCCCACGTCGGCGTAACACAGCGCGCGTCGGATGGGTCGACACATGCCGCGTCGGAGGAACACAGACAGCGTCAGATGAACACTACCCGCGTCGGCGAAACACAGCCCGCGTCGGCAGAACACAGCCCGCGTCGGCAAAACACAGACCGCGTTGGATGGACGTGGCCCATGTTCATCCAGCCGTCCTAATTAATTTTCTATATATTTCCTTCGAGTTGTAGAATAAAATAAATCTTTAAAGGATGTCCCTATAACATGGAGATCTATGTTCTTAATTAGGATTTTGCATCAACATTAAGGAAATATGTTTCTATTTCTTTTTCATGAATAAATATATTAAAAACATGTAAAACAATAGTCTTAATTCTATATTAATCCTAAAGTATGATTCATATCAATAAATCATAGCATAAAAATAATCAAATAGGCAGAGATAGATCATCTCATCTCTCCTATAACTCTAAGGCATAATCCCTATTAATATAATTTCCATAAAACTTGAGAGAACTAATACTTTTAATCATCATAATTAAATCATTAAAAACATGTAGGGAAATAATCTAATTTCTCTACTAATCCTAAGACATGATCTTTATCAAAAATCTTGTAAATAAACATCATCTTCTTTTACTTTCATGAAAATATCAAAAATAGGTAGAGATAGATCATCCTATCTCACCTACAAACCCTAAGGGTCCTCCTTACATACCTTTTTCACTTTCTTAGGCTTTTCTCTGTGAATTTTCTCATACTTTAGATCCTTCTTGTTCTTTCTCCATGTGGCTCTTCATTGCTTCCTTTGTGTTGATCTCTCTAGTACTTCTCTTATATAATTCCCTTGGTATTAGGCCATGAGAGAAGAGAGAACTAAAGACAAATTATTTTTGTCTTACCTTAGGGGAGAGGAGAAGAGAAGGGAGAGGAGAGAAATCCTTCTGAAGACTTGAGGAAAAATTATGAGGGTTTGAGATTTCTCCTTGAGGCTTTGGGGTATTTAAGGAAAAAGCCTAGGATTTGTTGGAGTTGGATTTAAATTTAAAAATCTATTTTAAATTCAAATTCGTATTTAAATCTAAATCTAAATCTAAATATAATATTTTCTTTTTCTTTCCTTTATTTTTCTTTCCTTTTTATCTTTTGAAAATTCTGGGCTTTACATTATGCGCCTCCGAGCTCGATCTGGTGCACTCGCAGTCGCCGAAGGCTTGCAGCCGGAGGAAAGAGAAGGCAAGCAGTAGGAACAAGGCCTTCATGGAGCAGCTCTTCATGGCACCGAAGACCAATAGCTTAAGGACAAGAACACAGTGATTACTGATTAGTTCATATGTTGGTATGACATGTAGCTGGTGATTTCTTTAAATAGAGTTATGGGGATTTGTAACGATGTGATCATCTTACTGTACTGAAGGGCAGCTGAAAGGAACTGTTCTATTGCATTATGAGGCTTACTACAGGAGAGTGTTTAGTGAGTCTGAGCCCCTATAAAAGATATTAAAATAGTGTCACTTTTAATATTTACCATTTCAATTTTGAATCTTGAGTACTTCTGTTTTTACCTGCTCCTCTAAGCTTTTGGTGTGTAGAGTCTATAAATATAAAGTCGAAATAAAAATCAGAATAATATTCTCTTAATTAAATTGATAATTATAAAAATTGAATATGACTTTGCTAACAAATTGTGCTAATAAAATTTGATTAGTGTTGACTTTTTTTCTAAGTGTTCCTTATTATTATCTTCAAATAATTTGGTTTGTTCTGAACTACACGTTCAGTTACTGTGGATGAAATTTTCATTAATTCTTTTTGCGTGTATAAATAAATAATCAAACTCACTATTTTACTTAAATGGAAATTATTACTTGCAACTCAAAATATATTAGTTAAACTCTACTTTTGAATTTTGATATAGAGATACTATATTTAGCATCCAAAAGTGAGAGTATGCAATAGGGCATAATTTTGTTTGTAATGAGTAAGCTATAAAATCTGATTTTAATCAAGTGTTTTCATATTTTTTTTGTTTTCATGCATGAGCCTCACGTGTAAGGAGAAAAAAAATAGTGTTATAGAGTTTGTATAATAAATGAGATAAGATGTAGAATACGTCAAATATTATAGATTTTATATAATCTTTTTTATATAAAATTGAAAATGGAAAAGACCTCAGTGAAAGAGATTACAACACTCACATGAAAAGGACGGTCGTCTCAATTATTCAAAGATTATTACTGACGAAAAATATCAACTGCTATAAACATGCGTTCCATCCTAACTGCTTGGAGCTGCTCAACTTATTAAGGTGAATTGTGTTAAGACTCAATTATAAAGTGAAGTGATATTATCTAAATGTTATCTAGATTTGATTATTATCATTATTTAGATTTGATGTTATTTAAATTAGATTAAATTAGATAGTATTATCTGATTAAATTAGACATTGTTGATTATTATTCTGATTCATCGATGTATTATATATATGTACATGTGCACAAGAACGTATATAGAAAAATATTTCTTCATTGTTATTCTCTTATCATGGCAACAGGGTAATAATTTTTTTCTCTCCTCTTTCTTTCTCACCTCTGCATCTCCATCCGCGTTTGTGCCCTCCTCCAACGCGACGCCATCAGCAGACTTTTCAACACGACGCAGATCGTGTTGTGTGAAGACACAGGTCGTGCTCTGTAATGATGCCATCGTGTTGTGCAACGACACCATCCGACGCGCTCAACGATGCGAACGCCATCCGCCGTGCAGCACCGACGCAGGCCATGTTGTCCGTGATCTCTCTCTCTCTCAACCTGCGACGCCATCTGCCGCACTTAACGACGCAAATGTCATCCACCGTGCAGCACCGATGCGGGTCGTGTTGTCCGTGATCTCTCTCTCGCCCTGTGACGCCATTCGTCGTGCATCACCGACGTAGGACGTGTTGTTCGTGATCTCTCTTTGCCTGCAACATAATCTATCGCGCTTAACGATGTGACGCCATCCGTCGTGCAACATCAATGCGGGTCGTGTTGTATACACGGACCATCCTGTCTCTAGACGCGATCGTGATGTGCAACGACGTGGTCGTGTCCGCTCTTGTAACAACACAATCGTGCATCGCCTCATCGACGCACTCTACAACACTACAGCCTCTCTGACGATGTGATCGTGCGGTGCATACCGTGCAGTCAATACAAATCGTGTTGTGTGACAATGCGGACCGTGTTACTTGCTGCAAACAAGCCTCCCCAAGTCGGCCGCCAAGATGACTTCCTCTCAGAACTCTGTCTCCTTGATTTCATTTGATGCACCTGCATTCCTCACGGGTTTGCCATCTCTTGGACATATTCATCATTCACTCTTCATTAAACTAACTCCAACCAGTTATCTTCTTTGAAAGATGTAGTTCCTTCATTTGCTTCGCAGTTTTGATCTCTACAGATTTATTGATGGCACTTCTATTTTCCTACCATCTATGATAATTGCCTTCTCAACCGTGTCTTCTAGTTTTGCCTTAGTCGCTACCGGAACATTCAATCTGGCGTATATCGAATGAGTTCGCAAAGATCAACTTATACTCAGCTGGACATCTCTTCCCTTTTTGAGGAAGTACTTTCTCATGTGATTGGATTGGACACATCTTATTTGGTATGAAATTCTCTTCATCATGCTTTTGGTGCCCCTTCTCATACAAGAATTTTGCAACTAACTATGCAAATGCAATCTTTCAAGAAAGGAGATAATTCAATTCCTATCTACGGCAATTGAAATATCTCGCAGATGAGTTGGCAACAACACGTCACTCAGTTTTCACTCCTCAATTCAATGCCATTGTGTTTCAGAATTTGGGACTAAATTTTGGTGATATTGTTGCATCTCTCTCATTTATACTATATCTATTTCTTTTTTTGAACTTCACAACATTCTTGTCAGTCATCAAATCCGACTTTGTAGTGATGCATCCTCCAATTGACATGACTTTTCTATCATCTACCAATTTTTCATCAATGACTTCTGTGCCTTCATGACACTCATCTAATCGAAGTTATGGACGAGGATCTGGCAAAGGACGAGATCGTCTTGTTGCCCCAAGACGTGATCCTCGCCCTGTGTGTGGTCTTCATGGGCATAGTCCTTACAAGTGCAGATTTTGTCATCCAGGATTGGTACCTACTCCGACTTCTACAGCTTCATCGATACCACATGCCTACACGACTTCCACTACGATGTCCGTTGGTTATTCATCTCCATTCCTTCCAGCACTAGGCTCTTATAGTGATTGGATTCATGACACTCGTACAACACATCATGTCATGCAAGACCTGCAATCTCTATATACAGCTGCACCTTACTCTGGATCGGAGCAAATCCAGATTGGAAATGGTACGTGATTACATATCAATCATATTGGACACTCCTCTCTTCCCTCCTCCAGTTCTCCTCTTCTACTTTATTATCTTTTATGTGTCTCTTCCATCTCAAAATCCTTATTATTTGTTTCTCAATTTATAGCTCATAACAATTGCTATTTTGAACTTTATTCTACTTTTTTCTTGTCAAGGATTGCCACACGCACAAAGTCCTATTTCAAGGCCCCAATAGGCATGGACTTTATTGGCACCCTCAAGTGTCGGCATCACGTACTTCTCTCTCTGCCCTCCTCTCTACACTTCAATGACACAACTGTCTAGGTCATCCAGCATCCCAGATTGTCCGCAAAGTTTTGCATTCTCTTTCATCAGGCTCCAACACCTCATGTTACTCGTCCATCTACTTATGTGATGCATGTCATCCTCGCCAACCACTTCCGTCGGTCGCATCATGTAGTAGTGCTCCATTAGATCTTATTTATGCTGATGTTTGGGACCCTGCTCCACTTTTATCATCTTAGTGATATCATTATTTTATTTTATTTTTAGATGACTATTCCAGATTTGTTTGATAATTTTTGCTTTATAATAAATATGATGTCAAGTCAATTTTTCTTTCCTTTCAAATCTTTGTTGAACGTCATTTTTTGTGTAAATTTTGTTCTTTTCATTATGATTCTAGTGGAGAATTTATAGCACTTCACTCACATTTTATCTCTTGTGATATTTAACATCGTTTAATTTGTCCTCACACTCATGAAAAATGGTGTCATTAAACGAAAAATTTACTATCGTCACAAAACTACTTTATCCTTACCTGCACATTCCCATGTACCTCATCGATTTTGGCAATTTGCTTTTGAAATTGTAATTTATTTAATAAATCGATTATCTTCCGTGGTGTTAGATGACACCTATTCTTTACCTATTCTTTTGAAAAACTTTTCAATAAACCTCTGTCTTGTATATTTTTGAAAATCTTTGGATGTGCCGCTTATTCCTATTTGGGTTCTTATAATCGTCACAAGTTCTCTTTTCATTCAACGAAATATATTTTTCTTGGTTATCCGTCATCTTTTCATGGTTATAGGTGTTTGGATTCGACTACAGATAGAATATATTATGTGCATCACATTAAATTTGATGAGACTTGCTTTCCCTTTTCTTCTCACTCCTTATATCCTTCTTCGTCCACTTTCATTCCCAATTCGCCTTGGCTCACTATTTCCACTAATGTTCCTTGACCTCCCATTCACTCTACTAACTCACTAGTCCCAAGCACGTCTTCTTCTGTCGGTTCTTCTTTATCCTCGTGTTGATACTTCGCACAACTCTTCTTCATCTGCATCACCACCTCGGCCACACATGACACTTCGGCAAGGGACTCGCCGAAATTATAGGGAACTCGCAGGTCTTCAAGGTTCACATGTGTTGCATACTATTTCTACATCAGATTCTACTCCGACGTGACACTCTTCTGCCATTAAAATTTCTCACCGAAGTTTGGCAATGGTTGAAGAGTTAAATGCTCTTATTTCCAATGACACATGAGTGTTAGTCCCTCGCCGTCCAGGAATGAATATTCTTGGTTGCAAATGGATTTTTCTCATCAAAACTCTACCAGATGGCATTATCGATCGCTACAAGACCCGACTAGTGGCCAAGGGATTCCATCGACAACCAAACATTGATTATTCAAAGACTTTTAACCCAATTGTCAAACCCACCACAATTCATTTGGTTTTGTCTCTTGCTATCTCTAAGAATTGACCTCTTTGCCAACTTGATGTCAGCAATGCATTCCTACATGGAAATTTAAGTGAGAAAATCTTCATGCATCAACCTACTGGGTTTTCTAACGAGAATCACCCTGATTATGTGTGCCTTCTTCGCAAATATATTTATGGATTAAAACAGGCTCCGCGTGCATGATTGCAAAAATTATAATATGCTTTTATTGCCTATGATTTTTGTGCTTCTGTCACTGATTATTCACTGTTTATGTTTCGAAAGTCAAAAATGTTTGTCATTATGTTAGTTTATGTTGATGATATTATCCTCACTGGTTCTCATGTGGATCACATTAACAATTTTATTTTCTATCTAAGTCAGCTTTTTGCAATTCGTGATCTTGACAATCTGGATTACTTTTTTTATGTTGAAATACTCCGACAAGACAATGGTCTACTTCTCTCTCAACATAATTATATTCTAAATCTTCTGCACCGCACTGACATGACAAATACAAAATCGATTTTCTCGCCTGTTGGGTCTTCTACAAACCTGATTAAGGATTCTAGCTCTTCCTTTGCTGAACCACAATTGTATGCCAAGTTGTTGACGCCTTATAATATTTGACAATCACTAGGCCTGATGCTTCCTATGCGGTCAGTCTTGTTTGTCGATTCATGCATAATCCATCCACATATCATTGGCAAGCTGTGAAACAAATTTTGCATTATTTGCGGGGTACAAGTCATCTTGACATTTTTCTACCTCCTAATGACACTACACTCTTCATATTTTTAGTGATGCTGATTGGGCTGAATGTTCTAATGATCACAAGTCGTTTGGAGGATTTGTTTTTTCTTTGGCACTAATTTCATCTCTTGGTCAGCGCGTAAATAAAGAATAGTGTCTCGCTCGTCAATGAAATTTGAGTATAAAGTTTTAGCATATGCCACAACTGAACTCATATGGCTGTGGTCCTTGCTCACGGAACTTGGTTTGCATGCCACCTATCCTTTGATTTTTTGGTGTGATAACACTGGTGCCACATACCTCTCTTTAAATCCAATTTTTTTCATGCGAGCACAACGCATACCGTGGTTTATTATCACTTTGTTCATGATGAGGTCTCCAATAATCGCCTCGTTGTCCGCTTTATTTCTTCCAAAGATAATCTTGCATATATTCTAAAAAAAGTCACTTTCTGTTGCTCACTTTCAATTCTTGCAAAACAAAAATCGGACTTCGATCTCGAGAAAGTTGAATTTGTGAGGGCGTGTTAGTGAATCTAATCTTATCAATTGTAAAGTGAATTGATATTATCTAGATGTTATCTAAATCCAATTGTTATCATTATCTAAATTAGATTAGATTGGATATCATTATTTGGTTAGATTAAATATTATTGATTATTTTTTTGATCCATCAATGTACTATATATATAGACATACGTACACATAAGAATGAATATAGAAAAATATGTTTTAATTGTTATTCTCTTGACAAGTTTTTAATTCAATCGTTGAACCTCTCTTTTGTTACCAGAAACTGGAGTTGGAAATTTTCAACAGCGTAAGTGGAATAATTTGGCAGGCTGCAAAGTTCAGTTGCTTCTTGGAACTGGAGAAACACTTAAAGGCACACAGTAAAGTTCTCTTTGGCTGATGAATACCTATCTAAAAGGATAAAATGTGCTTATTTGATTGAATTAATCTTTTTATAAGTTTAGAAATGTAATTTATGTTTGAAAAAACACTACACTAGGTTAAATTTTTTTTTTAATGACAAATTTGTTTTTTTTATCTTTTTGGAAGATTAAACACTATTTGGTGGGATAAAATAAAATAACACTTTATTCTATGTTTTCTCAAGTCAGATAGAAGCTAAGATGTCTTGCTTGCAGTACTACGAGTGTTCAAACAAAAAGATAGGAAAGAGGTTTAAAGTTGACTAGAGTCTTTTGACTTACAGAAGGGATTAAATACCTGTCAGCCTCAGCCTTCCAACTTATAGTTAAGTGGGGAATGCCAGGGACAAACCAATCCCACAAGGGCATACCCGCAGTCAATTTCCTACCTCTATTTGGGTCCATGTATGAAGCATGCTAAAAATGACACATGAAATATAATATTGGGGATCAACTTTAGCATGCTAATCATTTTCGAGCTAATTAGCTCATTATATTCTTGTAATATGAGACCTCATCAAACTTTTCAGGAAAATATATGGGGCCAGTAATTGATCATCACAGCCCATTGCCATGCAAGTCACAGCTTCTGTCCAAAAAGGCCATGTGGATGATAATGGCTTCCTTGGCCTCAGCCAAAGTGTCATGTCCGCAAAACAGTTCTCGTCAATCTTTTGTGCTGAGAGGTGTGTTAGGTCCTCAGTCAAGTACACCAGCATATGGCTCTCAAGCTTTGGCAGTGTTTGTCATTTGAGATGTGGCCCCTGACCCCTTGTATCACTAGCACGCAGTAAGGGAGCTTGCCCTTCATAAATCATATGGGGTTCTTGTCAAAATCTTCAAATTGTGATCTTCATTCTTCCCAGATGCAATAGGACTCAAATAATAACAGAATAGAAGAAGCAGAAATTGTAGAGGAATAAATTTGTTTCTTCCAAATCAAGTAGTACATCAGAGTTCTCTTGTACTTATAATACAAGGAATATGGAAATTAACATGGCTCAAATAGTTATAGAAACTAACTAATGTAAGATATATATATATATATATATATATATATATATATATATAATTAATATTACCATCAGTTCTTGACTAGATTGATGCATTGTTTTTTTTTTCAAGGACAGATGACATGGGCCTTCCCCTTCTATTTCAAGATCCACAAGAATTCCTACATCAATCATCTCCTGACATTGTTTTAGACAACTGAATTCGTAGGCTCTTTACATGATTCATTATGCACCAAACAATTGAGTGATTCCGAAATGACTTTATTACTTCGATTTCAAAATTAAAAAAAAAAAGAAAAAAAACGCACACATCTCTCAGCTTAAGTTATGTGATACAGAGTGTGCATCCAAGCAATTTTCTGAAATAATATTTATTCATATACATTTGTATCCGGCACAATACAATCAACAAATCACATGAATTTTGGTTGGGAGGTTTCCTCCTCGAAACAGTGTACTTGTCATATGGTCATTTAATTGCTAATTACATTTTGCTCGATGAAGTGGAGCAGTGCAAGGCCAGCTGCCCAGACATCGTCTTCCATTACATGTTCCTCCGGGGAGTGACTGATACCTCCCCTGCACCGAACAAACAACATGCCAACCTGCAATATATGTTACAACCAGGTATCAGCACTGTACAGATTATATAGTTTGCTTATGCTTGATAGCTAATTATAAGTATCAGCCAACCTTGGTCAAGTGCGACATGGCCATCGCATCATGTCCTGCCCCGCTCATCAGGATGGGAACTCCACCTTGAATCTTCCCCATCATCTTTTCTGTAGCCGATTGCGCTGCTTGTTTGAGCTGCATGGTTAATCCTGAATCACAGTGGACCGCATCTGCATTGTGCTGATAGAAATAACACTGTCATATAGCTGAACATATTTCTGCGAAATTTGGATCCAAGTGGAGATGAGTTTGATGCGATACCTTATGTTGAATGGTACAATTGACCATCCTGTCGTCGCATGTTTGATAAACCTGGTTAGAAAATTCCAATACTATGGCCTCTCTTACCACATCATCTATTGCTCTTATATCAACAGTAAAATTAACCTGCACATAGAAATACCTTATTCAGCAATTTGGTACCAGGATTGTTATCCCCAGTGACTACTTTGCTCCACTTTCCTGCCCAGGAATGACATTGCTTGCACCCGGCCATGTAGATATTTCCCCAACTGTGCACACCAGTCCGGCAAGAGATTCCTTATTGAGGCACCTGCACTGCTCTCCAGCAGTCAAATATTTTTGTGGATGCTTACATAAGCTCTCCAACTTCAGAATTAGCTCTGCGGAAGCAGTCATCGCATCTTCGCGCATCAACATAGGAACTGTACCTGCATGTCCCTGAGCACCATTTACCTTTACCTGGACAACAGCACCCAGAAGGTATTTAGTGCTTCAAATTAGCTACAAATATCACAGCAATAGATGCACGTCTGTATACATGCACCTTATAATCCACTCAGCACTCAACATAAGCAACAGGCCCATGAAATTGCTCTTAATTCATGTAACTTTTCATTTATCACATATCAAACTTATTCCTTTGAGGCTTATAGAGATAACATGAAGGATTATCAAACTAATAGAGTACCTCTTCGGTTACAGTTTAGGAGGCACTAATGCACATAGATATAAAAAGAAAGCTTATTAGACTAACAAGAGGATTTATACCTAAAGCCGATTGATGTTCCTATAATGATATACAAGGAAATAATTTTCACAGTTGCTCTAGAAGCCTAAGTACAAAGTAAGTCACGTTAAGCCAATATAAACCATTTTTGCAGGGTGCAAAGTGATACCATTAGTCTTGTCTGTCCAGCAATCCCTTTCACAATGCCAAGGGGATGATTTAAGGATTCCAGAACGGGACCTTGCTCAATATGAACCTATAGAATTGAAGGAACACACACATGATTACTTCCGCAGATTAGCAGGTTCAAATGTCTGATGAAGGCACAGTTAGTAGGCATAAAGAGAACATTTCAGACAGATAGTACCTCAACATATCCCCATACTGATTGTGGTTCGTACTTGACCTGGACAAGACTCTCCTCTGTGGCTTGGAAAGAATTCTGCTTTAAAACGTCTTGTACTGTAATTCCACTGGAAAGTTACATGCATTAGAAGAATCAGAAGATTAAGCTATTGCAAGGAGCAAATGCAGGATATTATGCATTTTAAATTACCTCTTATCAGATGCCCTCAGCACTGATGAAGGCAGTACACCAGCTATTGCAGCACTACCTAGAAAGGTCGATTGAAATCTAGCTCCCTCCTCATCACTAAATGCAATCACCTGATAGCCAACTCAAAGTCAGAAAGGAAATTCCTTGTGTTGAGGTCAGACCAGTTGGAGGAGTAATTCCCATTAAGTTTCAGTTGGTTGGAAGTTAGCACAATAACGAACTTGAAAGTGGATGAATTGAGTGATTAAGACCCGCACACCAAGGATCAAGTATTGTTTGCTAAGATTACTACCAGAAATTCATAACCAAGATTGACAAAAAGAAGATAGCTAACTATATTAAGAATTTCCAGAACTACTAACATATTCATGGAAGATGTCAGCAAGTTGCTGAACAAGTACATAACCAAGGCCCAAAGCTATGCAGAAATTGTGCATAAGTACATACTAGAAATATTTAATCAGAGATTTTGTAATATCTTCTCAAATGACGGAAGAAAGGTAGGCAACATGGAAAGTATAAGAATCCTCATTGCTACAAAAAAAAAGTATACTGACCTCAACTGGCCTCGCAAGTGTTCCAAGTTTTCCTTGAGTCTTCAACACCTTCAGAGCAGAGATTGCACAAATGATACCCAACGATCCATCATACTTTCCAGCATCAACAACTGTATCCTGCTCATTCGTTCCACGACAGGCTCATTAATTTTATGTTATTCCATCATTAAAGAATATTCAGATAAAAACACCAAATTCGAGCAAACTACCATATGAGATCCAATCAATAATGCCTCAGTACCGGAACTATCTCCTTCTGCCCTGCCATGAACGTTGCCCATCTGGTCTACCCACCTGCATATCATCAATATATACAATCAATTAAAACTAAATGCAAGTCCAATACCAAGATCGAAGGATGAAGCATACGTCCTCAATCCAGCATCCTTCATCCAGCTAATGATAATATCTCTAGCCCTTTCAGATGCTGGACTTAAGAATGTTCTTTCGAGATAGCCATCAGCATCCGATATCTGTCAAAATAATTTTTACCAGTGTAAAAAATCCATCGTTTCAAGGATCGAATTGACCCCAAGAGAATACATGATTTTGAGCTCGCTCCATTGGCATATGATCTATGCTTTAATTACTGTAGAAGATTAGGGTAGCAAAAGTACCTTAAACCAATCTAAGCAAAAGTTGAATCATAATCATATTAACACGCCTTTAAAAATCACATCTTTTTTTATACATGGTGTGCAATTAGTCATTTAACCAGGTCTATTATTTTCAGATTAGCAACCTCAAATATCATTGGAGAAGGAAAGTTAATGAGAACTTGTGAAATTTGAAATGTAAATATTTCCAAGCATCGCTTCAGCAATCTATCAAACATATAATGCAAAGTTCTGATCTTTATCATATCAAAGCACCAGATGCGATGAAACCAGACAATACTTTCTTTCCTCTCCAAGAACAAAATCACACCTTCCCGAGATGATTAATCATTTCCATCGCCTCATCCCGCAAGATCTCCCGGAACAGTTCGCCCTCCACGCTCTCCGCATCAGCTTCCAGGCCATACATAACAGCACCAGTCAAGAATCAATCCACCAAAAACTTCGCAGAAAGAAAAAAAAATCGCAGAAAAGAACAGCATTCAAATACCTGATGCCAGAACGATCAGCAGAACGATTAGAACGCGAGGAAACCTGTTCATGCGGCGGAAGCTTGAGCGGCCGAAGGGAACGAACGCCATTGCACTGCGCTCTCGTCGTCGTCGTGCCGTCGGGCCAAAATAAATTTAAGCCACGCGTTCTATGGTCCCGTGCTCCGCCGGATCATTTCTTCGCGACCCAAAAGCCCGCAGCGAACCGCTGGATCAGCGGAGGAGTCCTTCGCGTCGCCACGCCGTGCCTCCGGCGCAACGTACCGCTTCCAGTAAGGCACGATCCAACCCCTCAATGCGATTTCCGCCGTCCGATTTCGGAACCACGAAATTGCAGCCGCGGGATGCTACGATCGCATAAGAAAGTTCATGCGAGCGCTTGGTGAAACGAGGAAGGCGCACCCAAAAAATTGCACCCGGAGTTGCACCCCCGGTCGATGGCGGAGAGCCGATGACACGTGTCGGGTGGTAGATGCGTGTGGCTGGATTTTTTTGGGGGGGTCTGTTTTAGAAGGATATGAGACTGGTGGCCAATGGGGGATTTGGTCGGATTCCAGTGTCGGGAATTGGGATATAATCATATAATATTGTTATCGGAGGTGGAATCTTGACACGTTGATTTAAAGTGGCATTTAGCGGCAAGGGAGTTAAGACTTGGTTCAGGAATTTCATATTCTTGAATTAAAAATAAAATGTATTAAAATAATACTATTTTTGTACAATTGTTTTAGTAGGATTAAAGAATTTTAAATAGATATTTAATTTAGAATAAAAATAAAAAATAATAAATTAATATATTTATTAAGATAATTATAAAAATAGCACTTTATAAATATAATATATATTATTTATTGCTGTTACACTTTTAATATAATCGATAATTAGATTATATATATTAATATGATATGTAATTAATTATTATTATACACTACTAATCCGCTTAAATAAATTAAATTATATGAAAATAAAAAATAATTATAAAATCAGCTTAAATATTTGTTTGAAAAATATATAATAACTATATAATAAATAATTAATATTTTTGTTAAACTAAAAGATAATTAACTTATTTTTTTGCTTAAACTACTTTTTTATTAGAAAAAAATTAAAAATAATAGAGAGAATAGTTTATTCATCGATAATTTCCTAACAACATTTATTGCATTATTTTTTTATTATTCTTATTCTCACATTCTTCAGCAAGGTATATCAAAATAAGATCCATACCAAATAGTCCCTAAAGATTTTGTTCAGTGGAAGAAGAGTTGCGTTATTCCACGAGACCAAGCTCTTGGCGTTTTATAATTGGAATAAGAACGCTAAAGATTAAAAATAATTCGAGTGGAATAGTTGAATCTTGTATGTATGCGCGTACTTACGTGTCGAAAGGAATTGCGTGTGTGTTAGGTGTTGATAAGCGTTGCATTTATCATCCATGCATTACGTATGATGATTTTTTAAGAATAAGAATCAGAGTTCTCAAGATTTTTTTTTTTGAAAAAAATATGTCACTGATCTGATTTTGAGTAGAGTTAAAGAAATAAAAGGAACAAAAGATAATTAAGAGATATATGATGATGAACTTTTTTCTGCGTGAGATTTCACGTTGACTTGACTAATATATATCATTCTAAATCACATATCTAATTATAGTACGATTTTTTAAAATAAAGAAGGTAATTTTTTTTTAAAGTTGGTGTATTATTGGAATAGTAATTTAAGTGGATTGAAGAGGATTATATGAAAACTAAGTAAAGAATTATAATTCTATTATAAATTTAGATTTGGCATGATAAATTTTGAATCCTAACCAAAAAGGCTTTCTATTTTAAGTGTTCAATAAATAATTTTCAAAATAATAATTAAAGTTTAGAGGATATTTTAAGTGTTCAATAGATATTCACTACTTGTTATCGCGAAGCAAATAAGGTTGTGGATCACCTAACAAATGTTGGCCGCAATGGAGACGCTGATATTTTTTGGTAAGAGAGTCCCCCTCAGGACCTCTCTGATATTTTGTACTCGGATGTTTATGGACTAGTTAATGATAGATAACTAATTTCCTTTAAAAAGATATTTAACATTTATTTCTAATATATTATTTTAATATTTTGATATCATATTACATATTTTATTGTTTTTAAAAAATATTTGGCATTTCTGTTTTTTATCATCATAAATATTATTTTATCTATCTTCATTTTAAATATTAAAAAAATAAATAATATCATCATAAAGTAATATTATTAAAAAAAATAAATAAACTAGTTATTATGTATAATATACTAAAAAATATTTTGTCAATAAGAATGCAAATTCTGTCTATTTATGTCATCTTATATTATCAATTAGTTCAACCATTATAAACTTCTATATGTTATTCAATAATGTCTAATCATTATTTGTTATTTATTAGCTAATATGTTAATCAAAATATTAACTTTATTAAATAGAACCTTAATACAAGTGCAACATGAGTAAAATAAATAATGATAATCTAAATTTGGGTAATATTCATGTTTAAATATTTTATATTATAACGATATTTAAGTTATTGCATATATATATGAGACGTATTAATATGCTTACACAATTAGGTGCATACGGTACAAACACATACATATAAAGATATATAAAATTTATAAAAAAAATATTCTATTTAAAATCTCGCATACATTTATGTTTATAATCCATGCTAATATTTCTCTCTTTATATAAGGTAACTTTTGCAATAATGCCCTCAAATCCATACTCTATCACGTGATAGAACATATACTTGGAAACTGTGTGACATTATTTATTTGATTTGACTTTGACTAAAAGACTAACCATCTTATGCGGATGCAATAACTTTAAAATAAAACTCAATAAAATAGTTTAGCAAGATAAACCATCTTTTTACATTGTTGAACATAAAGAAAATACATAATTAATTAAAGATTAATTTGACAATAGACTGAACTCAAGCTAGATTCATATGTGCAAGTTATCATCACGATTATCTGCGTCACCAGTGCCACCACCTATAAGTTGTGATCATCGCCTGTAGAATTATAGAATCAAAAGCAGAGAAGATAGTTCTCCCATGAACGATGAAGCCCAATATGTGATAACAATAATCAATAGAATAAACCATATATCAAAATGATAAACATATCTTAGTAAACTATCGTCGCTTTACTTTCTCTTTTTTTTTACTTTACCATTTCCTTTCAGTGACAATAATCTAGTCATGGACCCATTTTTTTCAGTAACATAAGTTCATCAATAGCAAGAATGTTAGTCGCATCAAAATGCGCAACGATCAGTATGTTCAAACCCAATCAGTGCTTATGATCACTTTGTTCTTTTCTGGTTACCTTGTCCTAAGTTGTAAATCATGACAATCAATATGTGAATCTTTACCAGGCGCAATGAGATTCGAGGTTTTCTGCCGCAGGCACGGCTAGCTAGGTCATGAATTAATAGTACAATAATCAATCATGACAAGTTCCGTAGTCGGGGTAATTCCCGTAGTGAGGATAAAATCATGCAATTAGGAATAAATTCTGTAGTCGGCGGAGCCATCTTCTTCATACGGCGAATTCAATTACAAAAAATTAACAATTTTAAGGTTCTATTAACAATGGTGAAGATTATAATAACTTAGGAAAATAATAATTAGGATTTAACAATCATTACAAGATAATTTAACTTAGTTAACTTTCATTAGGTAGAACATGGACAATGTCATATCATGACACGGTCCGCGTCTGGGAGAGAGAACGATGGAGGCATCCTCGGCCTCGGAAAATGGTCTGCGTCGGATCGACATGGTCCATTTATCCAAGCGCACACATTTTCTCGATGAAAATATTCGGCATTCAATATATCATATATCGATATCGGTCAACATGGTCCATGTGGGATAAAACATGGGTCGTGCTAGGGTTAGGGTTCCACTTATACTTACTTCGATCCATGGAACGCTGATCGTGTCAAGGTGCGACATGGCCCATGTTCCGTCTCCAATATTGCAAGCAAATGCAACTCGCGTCCAAGAAGATGCGGTCCACATTCCTGGCATCTCAGTTTGTCTGGTGAGATGTGGCATGCGTCTTGAATGCATGCTTGTTGTCATGCAGGGGAATACAACTCGTGACGTGGGGTCACGCGACCCGTGCCAAGTAGAGCACGGTGCAATTAGGTAGACACGGTCCGTGCTCGACGATGACGTGACCCGTGTCTGATCATCCTCTCATTATCCGGTGGCACATGACCCGCGTCCTCGATGACGCAGCCCGAGTTTGCGAGAACACAGGCTTTGTCGGATAAGCATGGTCCGTGTCCGATCATCGATGCTAAAATCATTCGTATATTAAATTAATATATGTAGTATTCTAAGATTGATCCTTTAACTTACATACCGACTTATCGTTAACCTTTTCTCGAGTTGGGTCTCCTTCTTCTAGTCACTAGGAGGGAGGGAGAGAGAGAAATAGCTTTTAATGATGTCATCTTTCCTTTAACCCTCTTTTTATAAGAATTTTATAGGTATAGTCGAAGTCCAACTCAACTTAATCTCTTCTATCTCAATTATGATTAATAATTCTTTAAAACTAATTTAGATAGAATTAGAAATATTAAAAAAATAGAATAATAATTTGATTTTTACTCTTATTTTTTTCTTAATTTTAATTATATTCTATCTCATCTTATTTTATCTTTTTTTCTCTTTTTTTAAATTACTAAAAATTGTCTAGTGTTACACTTACCACCATTCTCTTCGGTAATTAAATATATTTGATGACATTGTTTAACAAGCATGCATTGATGGCTCACATCATATTGTGATCATTCATGTTTTTATGAATTATTCTTGAAAATTATTAGCACCCGATTAATTTGGAGTAATATTTTTTTTTATCAAATTAGCGACTTCGAGGTTCGAACTCGAAGCTACTAACTCCCAGATTCTCAATCTGAGATGTATCTCTGCTAATTAAGTGTGCCAACCAAATTTAATTTGATCCTTCATGTTTTTTCTTTTTGGGCGTGGGTGTCTACGCAGGGCGTTTGGAACACAAATTAAGGGTACACTTGTACACCCACTGGTGAATCTTGATTTCAATGGTTATTTTTGTCATCTCAATTCTTTTTATTTTTATTATTGATAGAGGGTATAATAAGAATATTAAATTAAATATGTTATTAATACATTTTAAAAGTGTTCAACACGCGAACAACTACGTGATTTCTAATACTAATAGTAAATAAGATATGATACTAATAATCTTAAAATTTTAAACTTACAAAAAAATTATTTGCCTGGTAACTAATATTAAAAATTAGGTGTGCTTATCCTCATCCATAAATTTTTAATGTTATTTCTTTTTTAACTATTTAACCTTTTATCATCCAAAAACTAAGGGTTTGAGTCAATTTTACAAAAAGATCCAAACTTTTACTTTATTTATTTTTAATTATCTAAAAAATTACCAACTTTTAAATTTGTTCGCATCCTAATCTTTATCATAGAAAATAAGATAATTACATGCCGATTCGGCTATTGTCACATATATAATTAAATGTCGTATTACCAACTTAATATTTCTTCTAACTTGTTATGTATAATAATAATATTGTATTAGATATATAGTCGAATTTTTGAAATTTTGATTAATGTTTTAAATAATGTCGATATAACATAAAATAAAATGGGAGGCAGATAACGTGTAGCGCACTTTTAGTATAGTGTGTGTAGCGCAATAAAAAATAATGACACTATGTATAAAAATAATTTGAACATTATTCATTTGTATAGAAAATGTCGTTACTTTCTGACTTTCTGTACAAGTGTGTTGCACATTCCTTTTTTTTCAAATAAAATTATAAAATATTTATTTTAATATTTTTAATTTAAAAAGTTTGTAATATGTGGCAGATGCTGAATCAATATTCAATTTTTTTTCTCCCGTCAACATCGTGTTAGGCTAAATCTTTCTACAACTTATGATTTTTAAATAAAAAAAAGTTTAAACTGGATGCGCAATAATGAAAGTTTGACGTTTTTTTCATATAATTTACCCGAGGAATTTTGATAGAGTTTACACATATTTTTCCTATATTATTCTTTGGGATAAATTTCTTTCTCGGCTTAATACTACTTAATCACATGACGTTAATTACTTACAATGCTTAACTATAACCAATTGTAGTTCCCTTTATTTATTGCAGTCAATAAAAAGAAAAAAATTATATGCATAATTTAAGATTCTAAAATTAAGAAAAATGTCGACCTGTCATAATCTTTGTTTATGATAATTTTTTTTATGTCTATGATAATTTTAATGTAGCTCTTTTGTTTGTTTGAAATTTATCTACTACTACTACTACTACTACTACTACTTATGAAATGCAAATAAGAAAATAAATTCTTTGATTTATGTGAAGAAGAAGAAGAAGAAGAAGAAGAAGAAGAAGAAGAAGAAGAAGAAGAAGAAGAAGAAGAAGAAATGGTGCAAAATACAAATAATAAATAAGAAAAAAAGACAGTAAGTAAATAAAGAAATAAGGAAAAAAGTCAATGCAAATAAGAAATTAAGATCGAGAAAAATGAAAACAGAAAGAAGTAGAAAAGGAAAAGAAGGAGGGGAATTACTAATAAAAGAGAAGCGGGTGGGGAGGGGGTTAGAAAAGATAACAAATAGGAAAAGGATGGGTGAATAAAAGAATTAAGCAAAAAAGAAGAAAAAAAGGTCAAACGAGTTTACCGTGTATTTTGGCAATAAAATAAAAAATATTTTAAATATTAGAAAATCTATATTCATAAAAACTTTAATTGAAAATTGGTGATCAATAGTAGGAGAAAGTCCGATGAATCTTTAGACAAAAAAGAAAGTTAGCTGGTATTTTTTGGATAATTTGTTCAATAAAAAATTTTATCAGTTTTACCGAGGCCTTATGTTTTTATCAATTCTATATTTATGATTATATTAAATAATATATTATTTTATAAATTAACAAGAATAATATATTATAGGATCTGGATGACACTAAGAGGAGGGTGAATTAGTGTATAAAAATTATTGCTCTCTTTTACTTAACCTAGATGAGTTCTTTTAGTGGAAGCATACAAAATGCAAATGCAAATAGAGAGAGATCAGAGAAAACAAACAAACACAAACACAAGGTTTGTTGACGAGGTTCGGCCGAACTCCTGGCCTACATTCCCGCTCCGATCTTCTCGCACTGAAATTTTCGGAGATCACTATTTCCTTCTTCAAGGGCGAAGACTCCCTTACAACTTCTCTTTTCTTGCACGAGGACAAGGAGACAACTTCTTACAGAATCACTCAAGAATGCTTGGACCCTTCTATCCTGGATTCCTCACTCGAATCACAAAAAGAAAACTAAGGCTTTCGCTCAATGCACTCACACAATGTTTGCCAAAGTTAGCCAAAGTTACCTCCCAAGACTCTTGGGATTACATTTTATACTCTGCACTAAAGAC
>LTAE01000629.1:4828-76066 GCA_001647135.1 Pontederia paniculata
TATTTTTACTTTATATATATATATATATATATATATATATATATATATATATATATATATATATAGGATATTACAAAATTTTTGACCTTTCTGTTTTCGATTTAAAATTTTCTTACCATCTTTTTTTAAGATATCGACAGCCTTGTCGTAGAGGTAGGTTGTGATTGAAAGAAAAATGACAAGAAAAATCAATTTCAAAACGAATTCTGAAGAAAAAATTATTCATTTTCATGTGTCGTACTTGATTAAAAATATAAAAGAAAAATAATTTAAGAATAAAAAATTAGCTAGAGAAAAAATGAGTTCAGCTTCCAGTTTAGAGACTATATTTTTAACCGACAAAAAATTGTCATTGAAATAAAGGAAAAATTCATTTTCCAGTATATCACTTTCGAAACCATTAGTTTGGATTCTCCAAGCAATCACCAACAATTTCAAAATTCTAATATTAACATTTCGAGATAATTTGTTAAGTTTAATTAAATATAATGTTAAAGCAAAGTAGAGATCCTGGACTTGCATAGTGATGAAACTTTTTTTATTAAAATAATAAATATGAAAATAATGAAAAAGTGAAGGTGCTACACACTTAAGGATGTAACAATATATTACTTATCTCTTCAACCGTAGAATATTAAATCTATTATGCGATGGATATTAAATTTTTTTCTTCTAATATTTTTTATATTCATCATAAATTTAACATCCTAAAAAAATAGGTAACATAATATTGACTACTTAAAAAATAGCACATTCATTAAACTCTTTTCTTAATCATTAAATGCTATATTTTTAGATGTAAGATTTTTCTAAATTGTTTTTATATCCACCGAAGAAAAATAATATGGTTAAACCCCAAATATATTTTCTCTCTATGTATGAGATATATCAAAAATCTATATATATATATATATATATTTACATAACATATATCAAAAAGCTATACATTCTTTTTTCCCTATACATATGTATCAGGATTCAGGAGTCAAGCATATAAACATAAATCAAGCTGCAGTGTGAGGATATATAACTAATTACCAGAGCGTAGGCACCGGCGGCGAGGGCACCGAGTCCGCCGAGCTGTTCGAGGTGCTTGTGGTGCTTCTCCTCCTTCCGGTAGTCAGTCTCCGGCGAGTTCACATCCTCCTCATCATTGTTCCGGTGGAACAAGTGGTGATGCTTCTTCTCCTCAGCCATGCTGCTTCTTCTTCCTCCTCCAAACTTATTAATGTAAAGTAAACTAAGCAAACGTAACTAAGTAAGAAGATGGTTGCTTGTTTGTGGGAGGAGGATCAAAAGGTTTGCAATTTATAGGAGGCATTTGGAGGTCATAAATTACAATGTCTTTTTTTTCTCATTAATAAATGAATTCTTGACCATTCAAAACAATGAAGGCACCAGTTATCTGTTCCTTTTCTTAAAATATTTCTTCATGTAATCTTTTTTTTAGAAAAAAAATATTTAGTGGACTATTATATTGTATTCACCACAACTCATAAAGACGTTTAGTACTTATTTTGTTCGAGTAGGTGATTTAATTATATTGTATTCACCACAAATTATTATTATTAGACAATATATTGGTTGTAAGAGCAAATGGGTTGTAGAATATGATTGAATTCGTCAGTTTTCTTTAGTTACTTATATATTATATTAATTAGTCATGTATGGTTGTTGGATTATTTTTTAATGTTTAAAACGATACACGTCATAATGAGTAAAAATGAGACCATAAAAATAAACGAGTTTAATAAAGAGATTTAATTGTGATATTTGAGTCGTGAATATATGTTGGAATTTGGTATAACATGTATTACATATTCATAATATAAATATATTATAATATTTATGTTATGAGAAGTAATTTTATAAAATTATATTAAGTGATTTCTATAATTAGTATTTTAAATAACTTTATTGACTACATGATGATTTTTGTTTGATGTAAGGAATGTTATAAAGTTATGAATTCTTATAAATTCCTAACTCAGTTAATCCTATGTTATCATCTCATTGAATTACCTATGAATTTGAAGAATTGCATAAACAAAATCTCATTTAGTCTAGCGGAATTTATATTTATATATATGTTATTGCTAAAGGTATATATATATATATATATATATATATATATTCTGACAATATGTTTTAAAATCACTTATAAACAGTAATATACAGATTGCTATTTAATCCTATCATGTCATGATTCATGAAAGCAACTTTGCCGAATTAATTGAATATACATAATTTTTTTTAGGACAGGTATATGAGCTTGTTAATCTACTACTTATAAATCCGTATAAATTTTAGTTAAAAAAATTGCTATGATTCTAAAGTTAATCTCACATAATTTTATGTGTTTACATACAAGTAGGTTTACACACTTATTTTTTTCTAGTATATAAGCAATTTTATTTAGGTCCAACAAGCGTGCAAACCATGTACGTATATATGTGAGATTATGAGACAATATTTTAAATACAGGATCTGCCAACATTGCATAAAAATATTCCTCCCCATGATGCATGCCATGTACATATGATACTGCTAAAGGCCTAAGCATCATGCAAATACATTAATAAACCAATTTGAATAAGTCTTCCTAAGAGGCTTGACTTCTGATCTTCAAATATTTCTTCATAAAAATGATGGCGACCAGTGGAGACAATGCTATTTGACGGAAACTCGAATGCTTACAATATTACAAACGATGGGACAGATAGGGAACTAGTGTCGGATATATTACAATATTTTCGTGTAACATTTCCCACCTCATTTAATAAATTATTTATTTTGGACTCATAATCAACACGAATTTAAAACGCGTTTACGATAGTATCAGAGCAGCACAGCGGCGTAAGAGAAGTAGTTACTTATAAACACATGGTCACCTCCATGTTTAGTCCATGTGAGACTAACTTTTATTTTCATCATCTTGGATCATTACATTCTTTCCCCCTTCGAGACTCAACGTCCTCGTTGAATTCATTCCATCCCAACCCCATTCAAGAAATTATTCATTTTGGGCTCATGGCCCGCACGAATTTAAAACGTGTCTTCGGTAGTATCAGAGTGGCACAACGTCACTATTCTCCTTACCCCTCCGATATTGTCCACTTTGAATTCTAAAAGGTGACCCCTACGGAGACTCTTTGCTACATATGATACTTAGTCTCTCACGAAAACGTCTTTCGTAGTATAGAGTGGCACAACAGTGTAAGGGAAGTAGTTACTTATAAGCACATGACCACTTTCATATTTTGTCCATGTGAGACTAACTTTCATTCTCATCTTTTGGGTCATTACATTTTTCCCCCTTCGAGGCTCAACATTCTCGTTGAGTTCATCCCACCCCGATCTCATTCAAGAGATTGTTCATTTTGGACTCATGACCCGCACGAATTTAAAATGTGTCTTCGATAGTATCAAAGTGTCACAACGGCACTATTCTTCTTACTCATCAGATATTGTCCGCTTTGAATTCTAAAAGGTGGCCCCCATGGAGTCTCTTTGCTCCTATGACACTTAAGCTGCGTTTGAGAGTGCATTTAAAATGGTGCTTTAGCTCAACTTGAGTTGTTTGGTAAGATTTTTTTAGACCGCTTTCTCCCACAATTTCTGCAAAATATAGCTATTTTTCTTGTTTTTTCAAAAAAAATGAGAAATGATCCTATGAACCAAAGCTCTATGGATGAAAATTACACTTTTTGGATGACTCCCAGACGCAACCTTAGTCTCTCACGAAAACATCTTTGGTAATATAAGAGTGGCACAATGGTCATGTTTGAGAATATCTTCGTCATCACTGAATGGATCACGTTGTTAACAACAATCTTCGCAATCTCAGAATGGATCACGCTGTTAACAACAGTCAATCAGTTAGAACAATATCTGCGTAATCACTCATTGTTACCATCACACGATATCAGTATCTTGTAGTTAGAGCAGATACTTAACACACCATTGTTGTATATAAATGTATATACCTTACAATAATAATATATGACAGAAAACCATTTCTGCAGTTGCATTTATATGGTATCAGAGCCAAGATCTTTCTTTTTCGATGGCAAATTCCTCTGCCTCGTCAGACGCTATGTCAAACTCGACATCTTACTCTGGAAATTCTGCACCACCACTGCCATCGTATACTTAGGTTCACCACAATCTTTCTGTCAAGTTGACCTCAACAAACTATCTATTATGGCGCACTCAGCTGCTTCCATTACTCCGAAGCGTTGACCTTGAGGGATTCGTCAATGGCTCCAGCAAATATCCAGCTCCAGTCATTGCAGGAGCCTCATCTGATACTACGGCATCCTCCTCTTCTGGAGTGACACCAGGTGGTCAGGCACTTACCAATCCGGCATATCAGGATTGGTTTCGCAAGGATCAAATCCTTTTGAGTTGGCTGATCTCATCGCTCTCCGAGGAGATTCTTCCGTATGTTGTGGGATTATCTTCTTCTTATGAGGTGTGGACAACTCTTCACCAAGCCTTTGGGTCCCCATCTCAGACACGCATATTGCAGCTCACGATGCAGCTACATAACACAAAGAAAGGAGAAGAATCAATAACTTCCTTCCTTCGCAAAACGAAGTTCATCGCAGATGAACTTGCTACCGCAGGGCATCCAATATCCCCAGCTGCCTTCAACGCAATCATTTTCAACAACTTAGGGCCTTCATACAGTGAGATGGTGTCCTCACTCTCTGCACGCGCGACACCGATGACCTTCTCAGAGCTTCACAACGTTCTCGTCAGTCATGAAATTTGTCTCGCTCACTCTATGGTCATTATTGATACGCCTGCTGCACCAAGCGCCAATCATGTACGCTCCACTCCATTTGCACCTCCGGCCTCCCTGAGTCATGGACGAGGCCGCGGACGGGGCAGGGCTCGAGGATCGACTGATCGTCGTGCATGTCCTGTGTGTGGTCAGTATGGCCACAACCCTTACAATTGTTATTATCGTCGGCCTCCAGCATTGGTGTCTCCTCAACTCACTGCACGACCCCATGCAGCCTCTCATCCACCTCAGGCATATGCAGCCGCTGCTCATCAGGTGCCGCTCCCTACGTCTACTAATCTCTCTGAATTTAGCCCGTACACTGAATGGGTACCAGACTCCGGCGCGACACATCACACAACCAATAACCTTTAGGCGTTGTAATACTCTGAGCCGTATCATGGTCCAGATCATCTTCAGGTTGGCGATGGTAAGCTACTAAGCATTGCGCACACTGGTCATTCCACCATCTCTTCCTCTCGTTCTTTACTTCTATCTAATGTCCTTCATGTTCCTCATATATCTCGATCTCTTCTTTCTGTTAACAAATTTACAAGAGATAACAAATGCTTTTTTGAGTTCCATCCTGACTATTTTGTTGTTAAGGATCAAGCCAATCACAAGGTCCTCCTTCGAGGCAAGGCTAAAGATGGCCTCTATCATCTCTGCTCCAAGCCCGCATCGCAGACTCGCCCGAGCGCCCTCTCCTGCAACTCTTCTCAGCCCTGGCATGCCCGGTTAGGACACCCGCATCCTTTCCTCCTTCACCGCCTACTCCACACACTTGGTCTTGGTTTCGACACCTCGACATCGTCGATCTGCGAATCTTGCAAGCTTGGAAAAGCAACCAAAATTCACCTACCCCCGACGCTCACCAGTAGTCATACTCCTTTTGCTTTGGTTCACAGTGATGTTTGGGGACCTGCCCCAGTTCTTTCTTCTGATGGACACCGCTATTTTGTTTTCTTTCTGGATGACTTCTCTAAATACACCTGGTTGTATCCGATGAAAAATAAGTCTGATGTATCTTCGTGTTTTATTCATTTTAATAAAATGGTTGAGCGTCAATTTAATTCCAAAATTTTATCTTTTCAATCGGACGGTGGTGGCGAGTTTCAATCATTACGCCCTATTTTTCAAAATATTGGCATTGAACACCGTAAATCATGTCCTCACTCCCACGAACAAAATGGATCTGCTGAGCATAAGATACGACACATCATCAAAACATCCCTGACACTATTAGCTCATTCAACAGTTCCACACCAATTCTGGCATTTTGTTGTCGACACTGCTGTATATTTGATTAATAGACTTCCTACACCTATCCTTTCCAATACCTCCCCATTTCAGACCTTGTTCAAGTCCACACCTGACTACAAGTTCCTTAAGGTGTTTGGTTGTGCTGCATTCCCATTCCTAAGTCCTTATAATCGTCATAAGTTTTCGTTTCACTCCTCCAAATGTGTCTTTCTCGGTTACCCAACAGGATATCATGGATATCGGTGCCTTGATCTCGCATCAAGACGAATATTTATTGTTTGCCATGTTTCATTTGATGAGACATCGTTTCAGTTTACTTCTATCTCGTCGCAACCGAGTCCCTCCATTCTCGGTCCACATTCGTCCACCCCTTGGCTTACAATTCCCTCGACATGGTTGCACCTTCCATCTCACTCATCGCCTACTTCCTCCTTGCCGAATACCCCTTACACTCCTGCACCTCCTCCATCTGAATCTCCAGTAGTGGCAAGCACTCATCCTCCGCTGGCGAGCACTCATTCTCATATGACACTGCGCGATCGTCAACCGGTGAACTATCATCATTTGGCAGGACTTAAATCCTCCAAGGCACTACTTATTACCTCTATCCCTTCTGATGATCCCGTTCCTACTTCATTCACCACGACACATAAATCTCTCCACTAGCGTAATGCAATGGCAGCTGAGATTAACGCTTTACTTGCTAATGGGACTTGGACCTTGGTCCCGCGTTCTACTGCTAAGTCTGTTATTGGCTGCAAATGGTTATTCAAAGTAAAAACAAACTTTATTATTGTAGATATGTTTACAAAGGAATTGTCATTTAATATATTTCTTACATTTTGCTACAAGAAAAGCACAAATTTACAACAAGACGGTCTAATATTCCTTATAATTTGGGATTAAATTTTGAGATCAAAATTTTCTTCGTTTACAAATTCTGACGGACTTATAGTCCGTTAAAATTTTTGATGGATTATATGCTCGTCAAAATTTCTGACGAATCTCTCATAATTTTTTATGGGCAAATTGTCCATTAAAAATTATGACGAATGTTAGCCCTTCAAAAATTCTAACGGACAAGTCATCCATCAAAATTTTATGACGAGCTTCTATCTATCAGAATTTTTTACAATTTATTTTCGTTCAACTTTCTAACGGTTTCTATCCGTCAGAATTTTTGACGGAATAATAGTTCGTAAAAAATTCTAGACAACCCCTGTGACTCAACTCCCTGTCCATCTACGGAAAGTCCGTGCAATTTTTTTTTAAAATTTGTGAATAAATTTTTTACTAAAATTTCGTCACAAATAATAATATAAATACTCGTCCCCTTCCTTTACACGCATTTGCCTTTCTTCTTCTTCTCCTCCTCCTCCTATGGGCACGTCTTTTTCTCCTTCCTCCATCTTCTCCTTCCTATGTCTTCTCATGTCAATTTTCTTTTTACCAGCCGCGCAGGGCCGGTGAGCCCCTGCGCGTGCTCACGCAGGGTGGTGGGCAGGTGAGCTCCTTCGCAGGAGTTTTTTTTATATTTTTTTAATCAATTTTTACTATCTCTTATACTTTTATATATTAATTAACTAATGTTAATTAATATTACTTTATATCTATTATTTCTATTAATTTACTGATTGTAATTAATCTCCTATATATTGTTGATTTTTTATATATTGACTAATTTAATGTCTTAATTATGTTATATAATTTAGTCTTTTATTTAACATTGATTACTTTAATGTCTTAATTATGTTAATTAATTTGATGTTTTGTTTATGTTAACCTTTTATTTATTATTTTATATGATAATTATTTAGTGTATTTTGTTATTTTTAATGTCATTTGTTGATTTAAGCTTTTAATTTTTTACTTACAAAAAGATTTTTTATGAATGATTATTTTTTATTTTTTTATAAATAGTGACGGGCTTAAAGCCCGTTAGAGTTGATTTTATATGTTGATTAATTTAATGTCTTAATTATGTTAAATAATTTAATATTTTATTTAATGCTGATTACTTTAATGT
Source organism: Pontederia paniculata (assembly GCA_001647135.1). Classification (NCBI taxonomy): domain Eukaryota; kingdom Viridiplantae; phylum Streptophyta; class Magnoliopsida; order Commelinales; family Pontederiaceae; genus Pontederia; species Pontederia paniculata. The sequence goes on from LTAE01000629.1 coordinate 12,907, forward strand.
CTTAATTAGTTAATTAATTTGATGTCTTTTTTATGTTAATCTTTTATTTATTATTTTGTATGATAATTATTTAGTGTATTTGTTATTTTTATGTCATATGTTGATTAAGCATTTAATTTTTTATTTACAAAAATATTTTTATGAATTATTCTTTTATAAATTTGTGACAGACTTAAAATCCATCAGAATTTCAGAGAGATATTTTGTCCATTAGAAATTCTGACGATAAAAATATCCTTAAAAAAATTCTGACAGTTTTTTTTTCGTCAGAATTTGTGACGGTCATTTTCAGCATAATTTCTCATGAATTTTATATCCATCACAGTTTTATTTGCAACGAGTGTTTTCCTGACGTACTAAATCCGTTAAAAATTCATATAAAAATCATATTTGTGACTGATATTTTAGAAAATTCCTCCGCAAATTCATAAAAATTTATTGTAGTGATTTATATGAGCATCATTTTGATTTAGTATATATAAGTTTGAGAGTATGTATGCTATGAAATTTTTTATTCTGGTTTATATATCTATTGGTAAATACAGTTTTCTTTTATGTTCACCCTCTCTTAAATCAAGTTTGATCATAATTAAATGGACTAGCTAAAAGTAGGTGTATTACGATAGAATTGCATTCAAATTCATGCTATACATTCATCTTTGACATTTGATTATATTGATATTTGTGATCATTGTTGAATTGAGTTGTGATGATTACCATAAAATTATTTTAATTGTATATTAGTGCTATTGATTAATTAAAGTATCCAACTGAGGAAAATATATGGTTTTATCTTTGGGAGTAATACGCCCAAGCCTCACAAGTGAAGAGGGTGATAAATGCTTTTAGTGCAGTGCTATATGAACGCCTCGACCAATTAAGTTATTTTTAATTGGGGTAAAGACTGTGTATCATACTTTAACGTAACGCGTGTAGCACATCAAAAAATAACGATATTCTCTATATAAAATAATTGGATCACTATTTACTTATACAGAATGTGTCGTCAAGTGCGCTACACATTCATTTTTTTCCTTCTAATTTGATTCTTTTTTTTTTATTTGAGTTTTATTCTAAATGTACAACCAAACATTTTTTATTCTAAATGATTTAATTATTTTTTCCCAACAGTAACAAAAATCACAAAGATGTCTTTCAGCTCGTAGGTAACGTAAATGATACCGTTATCTTTCATCTCAGACATGCAACTTATGTATTCAAATCTATGCATTCATTGTTTAGAGAACAGCATACATGCTTAGAAACAAGACATAAATAAAGGATAAATAGGAGCATCAAGATGGAACACCTCCATGCCTCACCACACTTCAGAAACAGCAACATAACATCGTCATATATAGATAGATGGATCGAAAGGGTAAAAGTAAAAAAAAAAAGATATATGGAAATAATGAGTATAATTAATTAACTCCTTTCATGGATGAACTTAGTTATAATTTTTATTCATTTGCCTTCTTCTTTGCATCTTTCTTCTCATGGTGCTCGTGAAAGGCGAATCCGGCGCTCCCGACGGCAACAGTTGCAGCAATCTCCTCACTGATCTTGTGCCTGTGGGCGTTCTCAGGGTCCTTCTTTGCCTTGTGCTTCTCATGCTGTGCAGTTTATAATTTTTAAGAAGCCAAGTCGACCAGAATGCTTTATTTATGAAAGACAATTCAAAGGCAGGCACGAAGCATTATTTTAACCATATGTTTGATGATAAATCAACAACCATATAACACTTTTGAATTCTTTGTTATAACTAAATGCTGAAAGAAAATATATTTCCATCAATTCAATTAAGGGTGATAATAAGTCGAGTTAAGTCGGATTTAAGGTAAAATTTGATCCGATAAAGAAATAATAATATCGGGTCGGATTGAATTCGGATCATCGGAGGATTGAACCATTAAATTTTTTAACACTATTTTTTTATATATCTTATGAATAAAAAATATTATAAAATAGAATAAACGAAACTATTGATATTTTTTTTGAAACTATTAAAATATAAATAATTTTAATATTAATTCATAATTATTATATTAATATTATAATTTTGAATTATTCGAATCGAGTTTTAGGTTATCGAATAATTAAATATTCAATACCCGTTATTCGATTCAAAATTAATCGGGTTGAATCGGATTTGACCCGATTTAATGTAGTGATCCGTTCCAACCCGACCCAAAAGCAATCGGATCGAGTCGAATTGATCGGGTTGATCGGGTTAGATTAAACTCATGCTCACACCTAGATTCAATGAATCATATATTGTTATATGTCAAGTAATTAATTGTTAGTTACTGCATTACCTTTTTACTATAAAAGATATCATTGATGCAATAACGCAAATAAATAAATAAAAATAACAATAAATGATACCATACACGACTTAAACATAATAAGATGAATAAAAAACCAGAAGTTCGCTGGAAGTTATTAACATATTTTTTCAATTCACACTACAAAATGGAAAATATTTTTTCATAACTTATTTAAGCCAAAAAATGTTTGAAGAAATTAAATACTAAAAATGATTCTCAAACTCTTAGCCAATCTTGATGTTATTCTGAGAACCTTTAGATCAAGATCGTAATTTTGCTCGTACATTATTATCCCATCTTATAATAATTTTATATCACAATTATATTGATTTAAATAAATATTTTTATACTCGTAATAATGTATGTAATTGATTTCAATATATTTGTCTTATTTTTAATTATTTATCATTTTATATTATGTATTTTTGCTAATGAACTAATCGAATTATAACTTTTATTAAAATATTAAACTTTTATTTGTCTTATTTTTAATTATTTATCATTTTATATTAGGTCGATCGGTTGAACACAAAGTTTTTCTTTAAAAAATGTTTTATTTTAAAATATAACTTTTATTACTATATAGGATATTACAAAACTTTGACCTTTCTATTTTCGATTTAAAATTTGCTTACGAACTTTTTTGAAGATATCAACAGCCTTGTCGTAGAGGTAGGTTGTTTTTTTCTCGATAATTGTGCTTGAAAGAAACATAATAAAAAAGAAAAATCTATTTCAAAACGAGTTCTGAAAAAGAAAAAAATTTCCATGTGTCATACTTGATTACAAATACAAAAGAAAAATGATTTAAGAATAAAAATGAGTTTAGTTTCAAGACTATATTTTTAACTAACAAAAAATTGTTATTGAAATAAGAAGAAATTAATTTTCCAGTATATCACTTTCGAAAGCATTAGTTTCGATTCTCGAAGCAATCGCCAACAATTTCAAAGTTAAAGCAAAGTAGAGATCCTGGATTTGCATAGTGATGAAACTTTTATTAAAATAATAAATATGAAAATATTGAAACTAAGTAAGGAATATTATGTTATCTAATTTTTTTTAAAAAATAAAAACACTACATACTTAAAAAGGTAACGATACGTAGTTTATATTTTTAATTATAGGATATTAAACTTTTAGTGCGATTGATATTAAATTGTCTCTTTTAAATCTTTTTATATTTACCATAAATTTATCATTAGGTAACATGATATTTGACTACTTATATAGATAGCATATTCATTAAACTCTTTTCTTAATCATTAAATGCTATATTTTCAAATGTAAGATCTTATTTTTCTAATATTTTCTATCCACTGAAGAACAATAATATGGTTAAACCCCAAATATATTTTCTCTCTATTATATATATCAAGAGTCAAGTATATAAACATAAATCAAGCAGCTTGAAAATAATATGAAGATAAATAATTTAATTACCAGAGCATAGGCACCGGCGGCGAGGGCACCGAGTCCGCCGAGCTGTTCGAGGTGCTTGTGGTGCTTCTCCTCCTTCCGGTAGTCAGTCTCCGACGAGTTCACATCCTCCTCATCCTTGTTCCGGTGGAACAAGTGGTGGTGCTTCTTCTCCTCAGCCATGCTGCTTCTTCTTCCTCCTCCAAATCTATTAATGTAAAGCTAATTAAGCAAACGTAACTAAGAAGATGGTTGCTTGTTTGTGGGAGGAGGCTCAAAAATTTGCAATTTATAGGAGGAATTTGGGGGTCATAAATTACAATGTCTTTTTTCATTAATACATGAATTCTTGACCATTCAAAATAATGAAGGCACCAGTTATCTGTTCCTTTTCATAAAATATTTATTTATGTATTTTTTTAGAAAAAAATATTTAGTGGACAATTATATTGTACTCACCACAACTCATAAAGCCGTCTAGTACTTAATTAATCCAACATTAGTGATAGCGAAACACATTGTATTCTGATATAACAAAATTGCTGTTATTAGTTCTACGAAAAAACAAATTATTATTATTATTATTATTATTATTAGACAATATATTTGTTGTAAGAGCAAATGGGTTGTAGAATATGATTGAATTTGTCAGTTTGCTTTAGTTATTTATATATTCTATGAATTTGTCATGTACAGTTGTTGGATTATTTTTTAATGTTTAAAACGATACACCTCATAATGAGTCAAATGAGACCATAAAATGAACGAGTTCAATAAAGAGATTTACTTGTGACATTTGGGTCATGCATATTGGGATTTGGTCTAATATGTATTACGTATTCATAATATAAATATATTATAACATTTATGTTATGAGAAGTAATTTTATAAATTATATTAAGTGGTTTTTATAATTAGTATTTTAAATAATTTTATTAACTACATGATGATTTTTCTTTGATGTAAGGAGTATTATAAATTTATGAATTCTTATAAATTCCTAACTCAATTAATCCTATAGTATCATCTAATTGAATTACTTATGAATTTGAAGAATTGCATAAAGAAATTCTCATTTAGTCTAGTCAAATCTGTATTTATATATTTATATATATGCTATTGCTAAAGTCTTATGTGCTTATTTATTTATATGCTTCCATAATTATATATATATATATATAAATGTTTTAAATCCATTATAAACAGTAATATACAGCTTGCTATTCAATCCTATCATGTCATGCGAAGCAACTTTGCCGAATTAACTGAATATATATCATTTTTTAGGACAGGTATATGAGCTTGTAAATCTACTACTTATAAATCCGTAGTAAAGTTTAGTTAATAATGATCGCTATGTTTCTAAAGTTAATCTCACATAATTTTATGTGTTTGCATAAAAGTAGGTTTGCACACTTATTTTTTTTCTATTATATAAGCAAATTTAGTTAGGTCCAACAAGCGTGCAAACCATGTACGTATATATGTAAAATTATGAAACAATATTTTAAATACAAGATCTGCCAACATTGCATAAAAATAGTCCTCCTCATGATGCATTCTTTTTTTTTTTTCGTTTCAATTCCTTATATGATACTGCTAAAGGCCTAAAGCATCATGCAAATACATTAATAAACCAATTTGAATAAGTTTTCCTAATAGACTTGACTTCTGATCTTCAAATATTTCTTCATAAAAATGATGGCGACCAGTGGAGACAATGCTATTGATGGAAACTCAAATGCTACAATATTACAAGCGATGTGATAGATAGGGATTTAGTCTTGGATAATATTGTTGTGTGTAAAAGTGTGATATAAGTTAGAAATTGTGCCACTAAATGTGTACCCTATTAAAGAATATATCATATTTCTTATTTTATGGACTATTAAATTTGAAATGTACTATTAAAAATAAATAAATTATTTAAAATTTATATTTTATTTTTTTTATCACAAATCTGAGATCAAATTATCTGAAAAATAGAAGACACAATATATCCTACTTAAATATAATGCACCTCCATTGAATACTTTTAGGATCAATTGCAATGATGTTCTAGTTAACTTGGCCAAGTGAAGAATTAATCAATACCTTGATCATCCTGCAAAATGCTCAGTCATTGAGGCATGCACCCATGACGGTTCTAATTTGTCACTCTCATGGCATACTATCGTTTTCTTGACCTAATTAATGTAAGAATTTGAGGGCCATGTCAATCATGAAGGAGATGTATGAACCCATGTGGATCATGTTCCATTAGCTATAATTAAATTTGATTGGCTCAATAGAAGTTAGTAAATGTATGTTTAATCTTTGATTATTGTACACATTTTCTCTCGTGATTGAATATTGAATTAGCTTTACGCGATATGTTTAATATAAACAAATGTTCCCTTCACTTGATGTTCTTATTTGGTAGACTAATTCATTTCGAGAGTAAAATATTTGAGAGATTTAATTTTAGCTATCTCTTTATTGAGACTCAACTCGTTAATCAGATATTATAGTTAATAAACTCCTGTACACGGGTCATTGTCTCTGGTCTTGTGATAAGTAACACAAATAGACTTTATGAAGTCGTCGAACAAAAGTTTGATCAAGTCCCCAATTAAATCTCTGTGCAGTAACATAAGTTAAAGAGCATGATGATTGGAACAGGAGACATGCATTTCTTCCCAAGGAAAAAGGGAAGGCCTCTTGGACAAAAATTAAATATAATTAAGACTTTTCTTGAGAGACATTAGCCATAATTTTTTTTAAAAAAGAAAATGGTGAGATACTTACCTATTATCATTAAAACCAACTGCATCTGAAAAAAAAGGAGATTTCGGGTCATATTTCCCTCCAAAGAAAGCATCAAATGTTCCCTCCAATAAAATATTAAAATATAAGATTTTTAATTAAATTTGATTAGCAGGATTAAGGGTCTGAGAGCTAGTAGTCTCGAGTTTAAATTTTAAAGTCGTCAATTTGATCAAAGAAATATTATTCTGCTCTTTATCTCGACTCTAAATTAATTAGATACTAATAACTCTGAACTTGAGGAGCCCCGAACGGATACCCAACAATATAGGATTCTTCTCAAGATAGACAAGCCATAAATAGCAGCACTGATATCAAATAAGCATAAACATTATTTATAATGACATTATTAATTAAAGCGTGCAAACAATACCAGAGAATACATTTAGTAGACAATGTTATCCAATTTCCCTCCTTCAATATTCATTATGATTGCCGAGACACATTCAATGTTCACATCCTAATTTATTTTCTATTTTGTGTTAGGCGGATATACTTTTTTTATATGAAAACTGATTGAAACATGTTTAAAATGTAAATGCATGTAGGGAAGAAAGATGTTGATAAAGTCACGCATAATATCGTCTATAATCAAATAAAATATTTCGCATTCGATTGCATCGATTTTAAGAAAATATGCCAAAAATATCAAATTAAAATTTTATATGAGACATAGTATAACTCCTCAAAAATTTTTCATCTAAAAAGTACTTCTGCAACCGACTTGAACTCATAATCCCAAATTTTAGTGACCAATTTTGTAAGGAACCAAGTAAAGACCGAGGATTAATCTCGCCTGACTAAAATACGAAAGTGATCATGAGCTTATAAGTGACTAACATCTTCATCATCCAAGAGCATTTTAAATTCGTGCATACCATAGGTCCAAAACGAATATTTTTTTGAATATAATTTATCAGAGTCAACCTCACGTGCTCACTTGAATCATTTAAAACTACTAAACAAGAATCTTGAACCTCCAAGAGGAAAATAAAATAAAGATCCAAAGCAAATATCAATAGTTAATCTCACATAAATAAAATACGAAGGTGATCATGAGTTTATAAGTGACTATTATCTTCACCATTCAAAACGTATTTTAAATTCGTGTTGATCATGATTCTAAAGCAAATAATTTTTTAAATAAAGTCAAGGGCGTTACAATTATTTTTTCCTTAATTTATTTTCTCCTCATGTTTATCCCACCCCACCCGAGCCACTACCCTCGTCTCTTAATTTCCTTCGTATAAGGAAGTTCTTTTCCTCTATGTCATTAGTCCCCATTTTTTTTTCCATGGCGAGTCATTGTTTTTTTTTTTCACAACTTTGATGCACATCATCGTCCGATGGGAAAAAAATTTAAAGTGAAAACGAACCAATGAAGAGAGAGTGGCATCCAAAAAAAGGGTCAAGGACCAAAAGAGCAAATTGAGGGCAAATGGGACATTGAGATTTATTGGCTATCATGTGTGTATTTTAACGAATCACTTATATATTTAAAATTTGAATAGACGAGCATGTTCTAGTGTTTCAATTGTTCATAATTTTGGTGATGATCTTCTTTTTAATTGTAAAATATTAAATTTATGATGAATAAAAAAAATTAAGAAAACTCCAAATTAAAAAGATAAGTAACATGATATTATTAAGTTAATAAGTAGTATCATTTTTTCTATAATAATAATAATAATAATAACACCTTCAAAAAAGTCTTAAGAGATGGGGCACTGTCAAGTGGTCTCATGCCATTGCCATCATCCACCGGATTCTCTGGGCACCGGTGACTTTAAATTATTGGAAAATAATTAACTGGTTGAACTTCAAAATATCGAGGCATGGCGATCAATTTCGGAGTTAAGATTTGATTCTTGATAAATATTTTTTTTAAAAAAATACATTTATCAATATCTAAAATCTGATAACTCAAAAGTGGCTGATAAAATTACATTTTAAACCGATCTTGACAGCAATAATATAAATGCAAAATTACTTGGTCAAGAGGGTTATGTGAAGCAGTTAGGGGTGCAGGTTTCTTTATATATCATAAGAGCAATATGAAGCCGGTCAGATGTCTTCAATCACTTTTTAAACCCATCTTGACAATAATGTTGAGCCAAAATCTTGGAAGATATCTAAGACATGATGTTGCATAGAAAAAATGCAGAATAAAATGATATCAAACACTATGATGATCACATCTATTACATGTCTGCAATGTACTATTGATTGCATGTAAAATGTTATATAATTTTTTGAAAAAAAAAGTAAGCCTGATTTTTTTCGTCCTCCAAGATGTGAAATGCATTGAGTTGGCACTTCTCCTAGCAATGACAATTCGTTTGACCCATTGTTATTAAGACCGGATCGGACGGTCAGACTGGTCGGACCATCGATCGGGCGACAACACGACTCACCATAGCCCTCAAAATCGAATCAGAGGTTGGACCGGATTGGACAGGTTTGGACCGGTCAAAATCGTTTTGAACCGCGATTTTGTAATAACGGCCGTTTCACTAAGAAAAAAATAAAAAATATATAGAAAAATAGTAAATGTAAATAGTAAAATAATCATAGATCATTTAGTAGTCGATCATGAATTTGGGAATTGTTTAAACGGCTGGAGCTCGTAGGCAAAAAGTTCATGGCCGGATTGCCGATTGATCTCCGTATGTTGTTCTTCTTCTCTTATGATGATAGACGATCGCATGGCTGCAACGATGAGCGGCTGCTATTGCACATGCACGTCATTGTTCCGCTAGTCCGATGTTGATGCGCTTGTTAGTTCGAGCAATGACTTTTCTATATTATAGTTATGCACTTAATAAACTTTTGAATTAGCTAACTAAATTAATTATATATATATATATTATATTGAGTTACATTATTTTATTAATACTCGGTTCGACCGGGGGTTCGATCGGTCTGACATGAATCGAAAACCTTTTCGGATCGTTGTCCAATCCGGTCCTGACAACCTTAATTTAACCCATTTATCAATAATTAACCAACTATTGGTAAAAAGTTATAAAATTTTAGTGCATAGATGTCAGATAAAGTATATATATTATGGATTTACCTTATTTAGGTAGAGTGCACCGTATATTCTATCATTTGAATTATTAAATTTGAGATGTGTAATTAAAAATAAATAATCTATTCTCTACATGAGCTATGCCAATCAAAAGTTTAAATTTTAATATAGAATGCATAGTTCTTTTAATTTATTTAAATGTAGATATATATTAGATTAATAAAAATTGGACTCTGATTATTCACAAATTTCAAATCATGAAAAAATTACCTTTTGATTTGTTTCGAGAAAGATATCGGAAAAAGGCGAGTCTCTAGAGGAGACTAGACCGCTAACATGCATTTTTTTAGCTATTCATCACACACCTCATATGGATCTAGCTTTCAACAACGTAGAACACGTGTTTCAAATATACAACATAGATTCTAGCAATGCAATGGAGTTGGACCCTCATGCTCGAGTGAAAATGCTTTCAGGGGTGGGGTTTAATAAAAAAAGTCAAGTGGGACGATTGAAAGACTTGTTCTTGCGCCATAATACTCATATTTTTTTACTTATTTTTATGAACTACATATCTCAAATTCAACAGTTCAAATGATAAAGTACACAATATACTTTGCTTAAACAGGATACACTTCCATCAAATTCATGTGTTATATATATCATTTTAGTGCACACAAAGTAATATATTGTAGGGGAAATTGGAATTCGATTCATTAGAATGTTGGCAAAGTATGAGCACCTTTATTCACAGGAAACTCTAAGCATCAAATTCCACATTAATATCTGAATGCTTCTCTCTTGAAGATTGAACAAGAAACACTCCCTTCAGCAGGCACTGCCTGCTTGATATAACAAAACCTGAAGCAGAGAATATAAAAAGATGTATGAGATTGACGCTGGCCAACTGGAAGTTCCAAATTTATGAAGATTTTGAGACGTTCATTACAAACGACTTTACATAATACTATACAAGAAAATGGAAACCTCACTACACTACAATGAAAGATGGTAATAAATATCAACATTTTACATAAGAAATCGATGGGCTAACAACCACAACAATGGAACAGATAGCACATAACAGTACTCTGGTGAAAGGATCTTCTAAATGAGAATTAAATCAGATGTTATGTGTATGATTTGAACCAGGACCATAAAAGCCATGGAACAAATTTCTGAAATGTTCTCCCAAATAGCAGTGGGGGCCATGGAATATGCTCGCTAAATATCTACCATAAATAAAACAATGAATGGCAAGCTGAAGGAGAGAGTTTGTCTTATCTTTGATCGACATGTCTTCATCGCCAACAGAATTGTTAGGATTTTGCTTGACATAGTTCAAAGCATCCAACTGGCTAGAAGAAACATCTAAGCCAAGCCAAGAAAAATCCACTGGACTGTAAATGTTCTCTATGTAAGAAAGTTCATGAACTAAAAATGACCATATTCGCAATATCTTATTTGAAATGCATCTAAGAATCCCATTTGATGTCACTTTGAACTCATTCCAAGAAAGAGGCAAACGATCAATCATGCTTTGACAACGACACGAGATAAATTCAGAACCAGGTTGGTATCTTTTTTCGACAGACCACCATTCTGAGGCTTCCAGAAGAGTGAGTATAGATTCTGCTGCACTGATAAGGAAATGTCCAGTGGTTGCCACCAAGGATGGTTCGTACAAGAATAAATGGTGAACAGCACCTGCGAGCAGCAAAGAGTAGGACACAGCCGCTCTGCCCATTTTAAGGACCTCAGCATTGTAACTTCTGTCCAACGATAAACAAAGTAAGTTGTACAGACGAGTCCTATATGCAGATGCAAGAGTGATCGATGCATTGAGAGACAGATGATGAAGAGGGTGCAATTTGAATTTCCTTGGTAAAGCATTTCCTGCTTGAGTATCTTTATCTTCAAAACTTTTCAGAAGCATGTCTTCAAGTCTGTTGCAACAAGCTTCAGGATTATCATCTGACCTGTATTCCTCTATAGCTTGATCTATAATACTAGACAACTCTGAGTACTCCCAATTCCTTCTGGCAATGTGGTTCTTTAAACTCAAGTCCCTTGCATCACACTGGATCAGAGTTAAACGCATCCATTAGGATGAATATCATGAGCATCAAGATATAATGAGACAATTGAGAGGAGACAAGCATCAATACCTTAAGATCAGTAATTTGTACAAATATATGTATTTTTTTTGAAAGGGACAAATATATGTATTGAAAGATTGAAATAACAGTTTTTATGCATCGCAATGCTCCTGATAAGTTTAAGGACATTGATGAAACCTCATGACAAAGATATACATGTCAGCATATGTGAATATTAACAAATAAAAAATTCTCTTTAATCCAAACCAAGGTAACAGTAACACGAATGTTTCACTCAAGATTGAACCTAGAAATCACAATAAGATATCGTATCAACTGCCAAAATTCAGAAAATATATGCATTCTTTAGCACAGATGGAGGGAATTTAAGTAGTATCTCTCATCATTTGAAAATCGCCCAGGTGTTACATTTATCAAGATCTCCATGAAGCTCAAGACAGTAAGTTCATACGTCCAAGTAATAGAGTCTTACAGATTAGTTCTCTGTGACAAGCCGTCATTGAAAGACTTATATGTTGCCAATTTCTACTAGCCTCAAGTACTCAAAGTGCATTCCAGATATAAGAGTTTAAATTCAACAATGAAGCAGAATGTCAAGATATTGTTTGAGGGAGAAAAGTTATGCAATTTTCATAACTTTAACTAATTACCTTCAGGATATGCTCTAAAGAGATTAGAAAGCACATACAATGAAGGAAAGCCAAATTATATCACACGTGAGGTTTGTCAAACTAAGATGTGAACATAAGAAAACTGCTTAGGGTGTAGATAAAGAAGTTCATGATGGAGCAATGAACTCTGTTGTTAATGCACTCATAAAGGCTGCTTAATTAGAAAATGAAACGGCTCCATTACATAGATACCTTACCTACAAGCTCTGACAAATACAAGACTAACACAGCCATCTGTCATTTTCAGAGACTTGAGATTAATGAGTCCATTGGGATCATTGTAGTTTCATGATAGATGGATGATTTGGTTTATTGCATAGAATAAGTTCATTACCAAAAATTTTAGCAAGTAGGCAGCATAAAACAAGCTGGTCAATCTAAAGCTTTTGCTATGCCATAATGAAGGAATCCTTCATAAATAACCACAAATATATCTTGTTTAAATCTTTAAAATACATATGTGAGTTCAACTATTATAACAATTAAAAGCACAATACATGTTTAAATTGCGAAAATAGTCTGGCTTTCTTACGTTAAGAAGAAAATCCACATGCATTAGTGTTGATGAACTGCATCTCTGGCAGCAGCAGACAAATCCATACTTCTCCCACAAATCGGAGTGTCTCATCTCCTGAAATCACATTGAGGTTGTTGACAAAAATGTTGGAAGCAGAGATAACCAAGATTCACTAGTAAGATAAAGTAACAGTTTATATCTGTAACAGATCCATGATATTGTGCATGAAACAATAATATTGAGTAAAAGTATATTCCATTACACAAACTTTCGACAAGTATAGAATTACTCATTGCAAAATTTTGGCAACCATGCAAAACTTGTCCTTGATCCATGTATAAATAACAGTACAACGTGGTTCAAAGAGAAAATATATTATTTTTTTATGGAGGAGAAATTAATTTTGAACTCCATGAATGGTACTTACAAGAAGCACAACTGAATCTAAGTCAGGTTTGCATATATCTTCTTTTCTTTAGAGTTGCATTTGTAGAATCCAAAAGGACAGAAACAGTGCCTTCAACATATGCAACTTTCTGTACTTATATGATTTCTTCACTTTTCTGTTTTCCAAGTGTTTCAGAAAATGTTTTCTGCAATCATATTCAGAACTCTAAACCGAAAGTGTTTCCGTTCCTATTTTTTATAAGAACATTTCAACCAAATAGGGCCCAAGTATTCTATGTTTTGTTTTGAGTGTAAATTTTATAAGGTTATTTCCGCTAACAACCCATCAATTATAACTTTTTTCCGCATCTAACCTTAAACTATAAACTTATCAATTTTAGCTCCTGAACTTATTCCGATTTGTTAAACTAGTCCATTAAATTTCATCCAAAATTCTGTTAAGTTCATTTTTTAATAATTGTGAAATCATTTTTACTATTAATTTTTTAATATAGTAAGGATGCAAATATTATTTAATAATATTTTTAATAATTATGAAACATCTTGATCAAGTTGTTATTTTTCTTATTTTTAATTTTTCTTATAATATTTACAAGGGAAGTGTCATTCACAATAAAAAATAAATTTAGCATAATTTCGGATGGAATTTAAGAGAAGTACTTGATTGACAAATTAACATAAGTTCAAGGATTAAAATTGGTAAATTTATAGTTTACAGTTATATACGGGAAGAAAGTTATAGTTGAGAGGGTGTTAGCGGAAATACTCCAATTTTATAACTAAAATTCCCGTAGGTGTGATAGGTATCAAAGTGTACCATGAATTTGTGTGTCCACTAGAATCACATACTACATGTTAAGTTTCATTTGATTCACTGAACAAGGTTTTAGTTGCATCATTTACTTGTCTGTGGTTTTATTGCAGGTTCTGTTACAAGTCCATCTTTCAGTACAAGGCCTGAATTCATGGTACACTGAACAAGGATATCACAAATCATGAACATCCAACACATGCATACGATTAACCGATCAGAAAGTTAGTACCTTGGATTGTAGCAAGTCAATGTAGGTAACACACACCTCCTCCCCTTTCTTGATTTGTATAATACTTCGAACCGTGACTCTTGGACCATATATAGAGAAACCTTCACCAAAATTTTATCAGTGATATGCCAAAACAGTTTCTTGCAAAACAATAGATAATGTTCCTATGGCCAAATTTAGATAAGCAAGATAAAATTTTTACCTTGAATTAATCCACTTTCACCATGAATCCATGTCTTCCACTGCAATCAACATCAGAAAGCACAAAATTCTCACTACAAATACAAATGTGACAATCCAAGGAATATTTGAGCATTTCAAATTGGTAGAATACATATTGGACTTGCTCGCATGCATGCAAAATAGATTACATACCACATTTGGTGGAAGTATTGCAGCAGTTGCAGAGGGCGAAACACGAAAAGATACCGAAGGAGAAGAATTGACTTCTTCCTGGAAGGACGCCAGCTCAAACCGGTAGCAGGCATTGGGTGCGCAGCTGTGGTTGAACCAGGAGAATCCAGCGCCGTAGACGGCGATCCCAATCGCGCCGATTTCACTAACCTGCACTTCCACTGCGTTGGTTAGCACCGCCAAGAACACCAGTTCCTCCTCCTCGTTGGACTTCCCATCCGGCGATCCCGTCCGACATCTTGCTCCGGCCATCATCGCTGCTCCCTCTCTAATCCTCTCTGCTAAGTCCCCTCCTTCCTCGATAACCCTCTCTAGATCTCCGGCAAGAAGGCCTCCGATCCGCCGGGTCAACTCGGCCGGACGTGGTGCCCTGAGGAAGCCTAACGCCTCAACGGCGCGGAGGAGACGGAGTGCGGCGCGGACGTCCGAGGCGTCGCAGTCACGGTGGTCGCGGAGGAGGCAGCACTCGCCGCTGGAAGCGTGGACGGCTGAGTCAGCCGCGGAGCAGGCGGCGGAGCAGTAGCGGACGCCAGCGTCGCAGGCTTCGCAGGGTAGGGGCTGTCGATCGAGTGGCCGGAAGCAAGAGGAGCAATGCGAGGAGAGGAAGCGACAGTGGAGGACGGCGGCGAGGGGAGGGATCAATGGCGTGACGTCCTGCGCCATGGCGGTGTCGCCGACCGCCCGCATCTCCATCGCCGCCGCCGTGAAAAGTATCACCTTGCGGTTTCTCCACACTCAGAGAGCTGCTTATCGTCACATATTGTGGTACGTGTATAACGGTACAAAAATAACGGCTGATACGTGCCCCAAATAACTGGGCAAATATTTTTTTTACCAAGTTCGGTCGGCACATATTATTAACATGTTAATCTTAAATTTCGAAGTCGTTAATTTGAACAAATAACGACTGAGTGTCATTTTTGCTCTTTCATTTCGATTATGAATTAATCATGTGTTAATAGTTCTGAACATCGAGAGTTCTTCGTGTTCTTCGTGTACCAAAAAAAATAGAAGACAAATTATTATTTTTTCATTACAATCTGTTGTAATATTTTAGCACACATTTTTTGTTATTAGAAAAACTAAAGCTGCCCCTTAAAGCTTGATTTATTACATAGAATGGCACATGCATATCTAGTTAGAACCTTATAAATTGAATTATGTGGCACATAATCATATTTTGATGACTCAAAGGCAAAGGGAAAAGATAATGATCGAGTTGCAAAATAAAGCAATTTTTTTAGTAAGTCAAAATTAAAACAAATCGTTCCAGTGGCAAATGGCTTTATACTTAAGTTGATAAGATGCTTGTACAATTCAGATCTAGTATTCTGCATTGTAAATATTATGCAAGAATTACAATCTGATGTGTCAATTTCTGTTGCATTGTAAAGATATCTGAAAGGCATCCTTCCAATTGATACCTGCACAGCATTGGAAAATAGAATTAGCTGAAAAATGAAGCCTAATGCAACAATTCATAAATCCCCCTTGAACATGAATAGAAAAGATTACCTCATAAATTATTGTGTCACTTTAAGCGCACTCTCAACATGCTGAATAAGCTGGCTCGCGGTCATAGCTCCTTCCTGAACATAAATAAACGATATCCGAAACAAGATGCTGACAGTCAGAACAGGAAAAAAAACAAGCATGGAAGAAAGGACTGCAGACAATAAATAGGTGGATGTGATTTCTTTAACTTACAAAACGATTGCATGGTTTTCCATCCATGAAGATGATAAATGTAGGCAATGCCTCTATTTTATACCGACTAGCGATATTGCTGTATTTGTCTATATCTATTTTCACCACTTGGATTCTGCCTTTCATCTTTTCACTCACTTCTTCAAGTACAGGAACCATGAATTGACAAGGGCCACACCTATTCAAAGAAAAAGATGAGGGTACTATAAAAATAACACACAAATGTTGACAAAGTTTAAAACATTCAGAGTGGAATTGAAACTCAAGTAGCATATTTATCATTGAAGAAAAGAGAGGCAACTAATCAACAGTACCGAGAGTAGGGTGAGATATAGATGTAAGCCTAGCAACAAAATCTTTAATCAGTTTTGGAGGATGCAAAAAATTCTGTTCGGGATTCACTAATTGGATCCATTTCCAGAAAAGTGGCTTTCTACTAAAGCTTTTGAAGATTGTTCTTTTTTCACAGCAGACATTTAAAAGATTAGTTTGTTACTATCATATGTGAGATATAACAATAAAAGAAAAATATAGCAATCAAAAGCTATGCTATGAGGTAAAGCCAGGAATCAATTTTCAGATCCCTGGAAATAAGAACCTACGACAAATAGAAACCAAATGATACAGCCTAAACTTAAGGTCCATTTACAACTTACTCTTACTAGGAACAAAAGGAACTAATAAATCATGTAAAGATCAAGAGTCGCTGATGTCCAGGAACAAATTTTGCAATAGTTGCCCATAAATCATAAATATGCCAAAAAGCAAATAAAACGCACCGAATTGCATAAAAGTCAACAAGGATAGGTTTATCACTTTTTTGCAGTAAGTCATCAAAGGACGAGAATGTTTGTTTCTTTGCTTCGATCTGGTGAAGTAGGCCACAGAAGGTTCAGTATCAGTAAACTAAAATAATCGCTCCACGAAAAAATAAAAGCAAACCTTTTGATACTAGCAAACTAGAAGAGATTCCTGTCAAAAAGCGTAAAAAGATCCAATGTATAGGGATTGACAAGCTAAGTCACAAGAAAACAAACTGGCACCAAGAGATGGAAAATCCTCATTTATCATGAATAAAATTCATCCATTCAGTTTTTATCGCTCCTGATGACAAACATGTAAGTATAATGCATATGCCCAAAACGATCATTGAGGAGTGAACAAAGCGAGCTTCATGATTGAATTTTAATGTCAGATGACGTAGTCAGAGACCTCCAATGCTAAAGTAATGCATGCAAAGGAACTGAGACATACGATAACATCATCACTGAACTAGCTAGGACCCCCCACAGAATCACTGCAATAAGCGTAAGAGTATACAGGTTAAACTTCCTGCAGAACCCTCAGCTTAAAAGATACACATTTAAGAATGGACATAATATAAGGTGCATAAATGTAGCAAGATGTCATTGTTCAAATGAAAGAGCAAGCATTTGAAGCAAGATGAGGCTTAAGTCAAGTGAAGGTTGTAAGAGAATGCTTAAAAGACCATTTCTTATGTATTGTACTTCCATTTTTTTGTCAAAAGATAGAAAACCAAATGCAAGCTTGAGCGCCTATTTAGAGCAAGATTCATTTAAACGCCTAAAAGACCATTTTTTATGTATTTTTGTAGTTCCACTTTTCTTAATGCATGCCTAAAATACCATTTTTTTATTTATTTTGTACTAACTTTTTTTGTCGAAGGCAGATAACCAAATGCAAGCTTGTTCACCTATTTAGAACAATTACTCAATTTTTCGATATTTTGGAACACATAATTATGAGTGAGTAATCAAGAACTATGATAGTTCGACGATATCCTTGCACAATTCTCACGAAGTGAGATATAAATTGGAAACACGATCATATAAAAATGCACAAAAGGAAAATTGATTAGGTATAGATCGATTCAGATGATTCAAACGATGAGTGTTCCAACAGCCAAAGCAATTAATACAAAAGACAGATATAATAATAACTGGAGACTAAAGCTCAAAGGAGAACCAGTTCAAACGGGGGAATGGAATTACCAGTGGAACAACTGGCCGCTGGGAGAAAGCGGAGAGGCTCCGGTGCCTAACCGGTTGCAGGCGGAGGGTGGAGCACCCGAGCGATCTCGTGGCGGCGAGCTCCGACGAACGGAGGGAGACCGGACCGCGAAGGCTGCACGACGACAGGGCCGACGCGATGGAGGAGGAGGCCACCATTTGAGTCCCGAATCGAAGCACTTCCCCGGAGTTGTTGGAGCCACTCCTCTGGTTTGCTTATTTGGATGCCCAAGATTTTTTTATACCCTTGTCAAATGATTTGTAAACTGTGAAAGCAACACTTGCCTTTGGGCCTCACTTGTGGCCCATTATGTAACATTTATTTATTGTTTCTTAATAAAGGCATACTATAAGAAAAATATTGTGAACTAAGTTGATTAACAAAGATAATTAGCTTATGTCTGTGCCCCGAGTTGAGAGAGCGATAACTAATAGTTCGAGTTCGCGCTCCGGAATCGTCAATTTAATCATAATTTACCTTCGCCGCACCCATCCGAACGTTGGGGACGCCGATGGGATTTAACCAAAAAAAAATGTCATGCAACATTTGAGTTGTCAAATTTTATATATATCATTTTAATAACACATATTTGAGTCATCAAATTTAATAGACAACATCTCAAAAAGAAAAAAAAAATGTTCTTGTCCAAAATAAATCAAGTGATACATCCTGAAGGAAAGGGATCTCCTAATAAAACACATAGAACATAAGTCCCCTGGCTGCTAAATAGTTGTCAAAGGCGTGTAGAATACAACAGAAGCTCTAAGCTTTGGAAGTAATACAAACTTACACTATGTTCTTGGATGCAATTACCCATCACTTGTCCATGTAAAGGCTAGGAGAATTATGATGAGGGACACAACAGTGGTGATGCTGGCAAACAACGAGATTGCCCATTGAGAAGAGCTCTGCTTCTCTTGGCCTGCCATCTCCACCTCCTTCAGTAGCTCCCTGATATCATCGATGTCTGAATCCTTAGCTGCATGCATTAGTCTACCTCGGACCTCATCCAGTTTTGCTAGTCTTTTTGCTTTCGACGAATCTTTAGCTGACCAGATAAAGCCAGTCATCTTCCACAAAAGGATGCCAACATAGATAGCCACAACACAGTCGACGCTATAATGCTGGTGTTCTCGTACCTCTCTCTGAGCACTATGCAGGACAAGAATCCATATCACAGCTGAAGTCCAACCTCCATATGCTTCCTGAAACAAGCTACATTAGCTAAATATTCACAAAATAAGTGCATAACCCAGACACATCTTAACACTCGAAAAATGAATCTTGAAGATGTTTCTAGATGCTAATGAACAATAGCAAGCACCATCTTAGGTATATCCTTCTTCCTATTCACAAAATAAGTAGACTTGGACCTCAAATCACACAGCAAAAGCTCAATTTTCAGTTTGCAGAAGTTATAGAACTCAGAGAATCAATTTGTGGCATTTTTTGCTATGAAAATCTCCTGACTGTTCAAAGTACCCCTTAGCACTTGAAATTTGCTAGCAATCTCAAAGAAAACTGAAAGCAATATCAAGACAAATAGAGTTGCACAACTTCCAAGGTTTGAGTTACAAACAAGTCTTTCTGATACAGGATTATTGATTCACAAACAGAACAGAAAACAGATTTTTCCGAAATGGAATTGGCTCACAGAACATATTACTGAAAACAGATTTTTTTTTTGAGAAATTACTGAAAACAGATATCTAAATCAAAAGCAACGATCGGTTTCATTGGTGCAGCAGTGCTCGAGATATCAAGAAACCATCACATGTGGAAATGTAAAAGAATAAACATTAATGAATAAGGAATCTTCCTTAATCTTTTATAGGTAGGTCTAACATATTAGTCAAATCCCAAGTTTGGCCAGATTGCATCATCACATAAGGATCGTGATAGGAAAGAAATTACTTGCATATTATCATTAATTTGTTGTATTTTTAGTACTAAAGCTTGAGATGTCTTGTAAGACAGTTATACATAAGGAATGGAAGGCTAAAGTAGAACATCTGAGCAATAAATTATTACTTTTTTGGTGAAATGAAATATTACATAAGTATCTAGAATTAGGTTACTTACATCACCTGAAAAAAGATAATGCATTAAAAATGTGGTAATTAGATGACATCATTACTACATTTTATTGTTATTAAATTGGCCACAATAAAATTTGATCCACTTGATTAAAGGCATTATCCATTTATTTAAGCTGGTAGTTTAAAACATGTAGACATTTTGGAAAGGCATCAGAAAGTACCGTCCATGCCATAGCAGTCAATACAGAGACAAGCATGTGACCGCTATATAGCAGATCATTGCAGCCTCCACCAGCTTTCTTCAACAATTGATACCATGAAGATCCCTCAGAAACAGTTGGCCTCAAAATGTCAATAAGGAAGCTCATTGGACCCCAATTAGGAAGGTACTCACTAGGATATTCTCCAACTTGAGCTATAAAAGACAAGCAGCAAATAATCAAATATCTTCATGGTACAGTGAAGAAGACAACATATTATGCAGATAGGTTCTCAAACTAACCATAGTGTCTATCAACTTGAATTAGCTTCCGAATTGAAACAGAATCAGTAGAATATGGCATATAATACTTCTGCGCCCAAGGATGGGGATGCCTCGGTACAGGAAATCGAACTGAAACACACCAAGGACGTGTTGACGGGAGAATGGTAGAAACAAATGAGATAGCCCGAAGCAATCGCCCTATAGCCATAGTGAACATAAACTTTGCACCTAGTCCAAGTCCAGGAGGTTTAACAGAGTTGAAAACCACAGAGAAGGCTAACATTGCAAATAACATTATGTAATGGTGAAGGCCAACAATGTGAGCTCTTAGTACATCAACCACAACCTGTGGAAGCTTCTCATTTAGAGCTAGAAGCAACCACTGACCAGTATCAGGGAGAGGATTTGAAGATCTGCCAACACAGAAGACAACAAATTATTGCATCTTAGCTATTAGTATTATTGCATCAATTAATTTAGTAAAACAATTTGCTTTTTGTTTCATAAAAGAAGCATTTTGAAAAATTAAGGTTGGCTAACATGATGCAAGATATGGGAATTATACAAATTAGGTTAATTGGCACCAGCTTGTCCCACATTTGTATAAAACAAGTTCTTAATCAAAGGGTCGTACAATTAGCTCAAGCAATAGGAATATTGAACAATGAGCAAGTCAAAAATCCAACTTTTACCTGGTACATTCTTTGATGATATGCATGTAATGTCTAAAAAAAGCAAGTTTTTGTATCAATTTGCAGGCCAAAAAGGAAAACAAAAGCATGGTAGGAGTTTTAACGAATCAAAATCGCATATTTCCATGATGAAGCAAGCAGAGCAGATCTGTGCACATACCTGTGCCAATCGAGGCCGAGCACTGCCGTGACGAACCGAACGGAGAGGGCCTCGCAGAGGAGGGCAGCGAGCATGAAGGCCAAGGAAGCGAGGAAGGGGATTGCGGCCCCCAGCTCGACGCGCCAGTGCCGGTAGAACGGAGCGCGCGCCGCGGCAGCAGTCTCTCGCGATCTCCAAGAAAACTATCGCACCAAATCGCGAAGTGCGGCGGTTGTCCGACGTAGTTGCAATTTCCGGCGAATCCAAAGAGGGAAAGGAAGGTGGTTTACATTTATGGTCACTTTGGTCACTGGAGATTGAGCTAAATAAAACGCCATAAAAGTGTGGTTTTCGTCCATAGCCATGGGCAAGATGGTAAATGTGGAGGTGCATTTATTCCTTGTATGTATTTGGATTTTTGAGCTAAAGTTGTTCATCATTAAATCTGTTGTTTGTCGGATTTATTTATTTGGCTAAATTTATTATTATTATTATTATTATTATTATTATTATTAAAAGTTTGATAATTCCATGTATCTCTTACTATATAGTAAATATATTGTTCTAAAAATAAATATAAGAATATTATCGAGCGTTATAGCATCGGAAACAACCTCTAATTTAGACGAACAACCTGACAAATAGGCATCGATCTAGTGATATGTAAAGTTCTTGTTAAAAGTTTTTTAGATAAAATAGGAATTCAGATTACATATTTAAGAGAGAGAAAATTATAATGTGATAATATTATTTTTTAATTCCACCAAAAAAATATCATAGTAGTCAACTCAAATATAATTGGTTATTATCTATTAATATGGTAAGAAGTGAAACCACATTCTTAAGTGTTTTTTTTTTTTTGTCTTGGGCATTGGGGATCAAAGTTATTTTCGTTCTAGTGAGCATAATGTAAAGGTTATTGTTCAAGATTATTTAATTTTTTTTAAGAAGTATTTATATTGTATTAATATGGTTTCATTCGCTTTTTTTTCAACTATCTTTTTTTTTCTTTCTCACTGCATCCTAAATATAAGATACATTAACTTTTTCCTAATTTTAAATCTATTGAAACTAGGGAAAATGTATTTCTTTTAATATATTTAATCGCATTTACCTTTAAGTTTGCAAGAAAAGATCGCTTTAAGGTCAAATTCAGACAGAAAACTCGGTTTAATTTCAAAGGAACCTTTTTTAACGGTAGGAAAGATATTAGATAAATAAGAACAAAAAATAAACACGTTAGGATACAATGAAGACGTTTAAATAGTGCAACGAAATCAGAAGAGAACCATAAAATTTAAACATTGAAAGGGAATTGGACAAAAACATAATTCACTTGAATTTTTTTATACTGCAGAATCTAATTCATTCATCGTTTACAATATACATTTAGTTAAATAATTTATTTAGAATATATAATATACATTTAAAATACATCATTTGTAAGAATGGGAAAATATCATTTGCACGAGCGGAGTATCAACCTATAAATTGCGTTACTTTACCTTTAGTTATTTTACTTATATGTTTAATGTAAAATATTAGCCTTTATCAATAGTCAAATTTGAATATTGGAGGTGGTATTTAAAAATTAGGGTGCAAGTACTAAAATGATTACAAAATTCAACCTCGTTTAGAAATTTAGTTAAATTTATCAACATTCATAAAATAACCTGACTTTTAAATAAAAAAATATCACCAAAAATATTCAATAGTCCATATAATTAACAAAATATATTTTTTGAACATGTTCTAACATACATAAATTTATTTAATTAATATATAAATTGACAGAAAAATTAGAAGCTATAAATGATGTTATTAGACTATAAAACATATATTTATTTGTCAAATTGTAACAATTTTTTTTACATTGATTGAGTCGACTTCGAGTATTTATTTATATGGACCAGGCTAATCAATCCACTAAGTTCGGGTGAATTTTTAGGATTACAAAAACTAGTCCGATACTTATTAAATACATATTTATGATATTAGTAAGTAATTGTGTTTTTTTTTAAAATAATTTGAATAGCATATTTATACGGGAAAAAAAGTATAGCGTATTTACCATTAAATACACGCATTGCCTAAAACTAATTCTTTAACCCATGTATATACATATTTATATAACATATATATATATATATATATATATATATATATATATATTTATTTATAAGATTTAATGTAGTTACTTTACACTGAACAGGTCTTGGATCAAAATTATGAGTAATTTTGATTCCACATTATTATCAAGAAAAACTGATAAATCAATATTACTGATATCGCCCAGCATAAATACTTGCTAAGCGGGTTCATTTATATATATATATAGAGAGAGAGAGAGCGCGCACGCTTAACATACCTACTAAGCATCAAGTATTTATGTAGTTTTTGTGTTGTATGATTGTTAATTATAATTATACATATTGAAAGAGATGCATTTTATTAAAGAGTGTATTCTTTTGATTGAGAAAATTAAATGCATTTTTTTGGTATTGGAATCTTTCAAATTTATAAATAGGTATTCTCACAAAGCATTTCATAAAATATAATGAAATAGATTGAAATGACTTATTATATATTCTAAAGAGGAGGATTGAAACAAAGAGAGTAAATTATTTCCTAATCAAATATGTAAGAATTTTTTTAATATTACTAGTTATAAAATTTATAAAGTTTTATTATATCCTGAGAGAGTATCATTATTAACCCTATAATAATTAAGTGAGGGGACTAATGTCTTGATAGCGATTTAGTGGTACCTTGAAATTTTACCAGTTATAATCTTGNGTATCGTATTATTCTTTTCTGTGCGTACTATTACAAGTCCTTCTGATCAGAGATTACTGCCGTCCGCCACGGTTGAATAGGGCGCCGCGGCGCCAGCAGGTGTCGGAGCGAGGGCAGCGGGCGGCGGCGGAGGAGAAGCGGCGCCGTCCCCGGCGGTCTCGGCGTCGCAGTAGCCGCGCAGGACGTCTCCCTCCTGCGGCGTGAGCCCGAGGGTGCTGAACATGGAGGGCCAGCATTTGTGCGTGATAATGCGGATGGCGCGGCAGCACTCCAGCGTCAGGTACGTCTCGCCGTTGACGAAGAAGAGCACGATCTCGTTGGTGCAGGACTTGAGCTCCATCAGCGCGTTCCAGCAGTTCAACAGCCCTCCCTCGTCGGAGAGGCCTGCCGACAACTTCAGCCGCGCTTCCAGGGTCGACGCCGTCTCAGTTTCCAGCCAGTCGGCCGCGGCGGCGCCGCTCGGTAGCTCCCGGGTGGCGCCTGCGAGGGCAAGGAAGCAGCCGAGGACGAAGAGCGCAAGGGTCATCTTTTGGAACGACGACATTGCTAACAGTGCACTTTTAGGCAAGTGCGTAGCAGACAAGGAGATGGATGTGGAAAGCTGCATGATGTGTGTAGGAATTTATAGGGAGTTCATGAGAAAGGTCAAAAGGCTTCGTGCACGTCTCCAAACGTTAGGAATGCAGAAGGGTGGACGCCTGTAGGTGATTAAATTAATTACTTAGTTGATCAAGCTTCGACATCTTAACTGATAATTAAGAGACGATCATACGTTAAAATTGAGCTAATGATGGGTCTAAGGAGTTGAGGAATTGGAGTTGGGGGCATTGTTAAGTTGATAACTCAGAATTCCAATCGTCAAATAGTTATCTGTTATCACATTCAGTATCTTAATTAAGCCTAGTTGAATTGTCAGCTGAAAGATCATGGCAAGTCGCAGATATCAAAAGTTTCATCATCAATGAGCTAAACCGTCCTGACAAACAGCTTCAGTAACTTCATTGAAATGATTCACATGCCGGAATGCTGCAACGAGCAATGAGATCTTCGGAGGTTTTGTACCAAAGAGCATATTGAAAATCATTGCAAAGTGTAAGACCCAAGAAAATTTCATAGGATTGTTGTAGGCAGAATGCCTCAAGGAAGTATCATATTCCAAATTGTTGTATGATTAGTGTCGACTAGCAGAGATGTGGACATAACATTCTCATTCAAAATGATGAAGAGAAAATTCCCTGTTGTATAATCATGTGCACATTTCACCAAAATGATTCCACCAAGTGGAAATGGCAAAAACATATAGCTCCTCAAAGGTTCATGACTTCATGTTCACAAAAAGATATTCCTCAAAGGTTCATGTAGAAACATATAGCTCAGTTAAAAAACCATCAGCAATTGAGCACTTGTTGCGAAAAAGTGAGACATGAAAGAGTTTAAGAGGCCTTTCTACAAAACCACTAAATGATTACGACGACATGAAAATGTTGTGAATCTGGATGAGCTTTATAACTTGGCCACTTCTTACAATTCCCCTGAGCAATCAATCTATCACGACAACTACATTGCTCATAGGATGAAGTTTTGCTGAAATCACACAGATCAGTGCTCTAGGTGAAAAACGAATTCAGTCAACCGTTGAAGCTTGCCGGGATCTACTTTCCGCTCAACAACTGTTTTGGGCTTCGTCACTACAAGCATATTTGAGGATGAATCTAAATTCCAGCCATGCTCCAATGCGTCTGCATATAACATCCACAAAAAAATAAATATATAAACAGAAAATAATACATAACAGCATGTTCCCAACTATACACACTTTTCCCATCATAGATTTAATAAACTAGTAATTTCTAATGACTGCTGAGTTTATAGTTCATAGAGTTTTCTTAGAGGGAGTGCTGAATTCATCGAGTTGAAGTAACTTTTGAAAGCCTAAATCTTTAACCCTAAAAGGTTAGACATGAAATTCGTTAACTTTGATGTGGAATCTCAAAATTCTAATGAAGATGAAATGTAGAATAAAGATTCTCAATTCCACCTCCATTATTTTTCACTTTTTAAATCAAACGCTATTTTAACAGACATGAATGCTCGTCGTGCTACTATGCCACAGGAAATCTCACCTTGGCTCCATTTCTTACCAAGAAATAATGTTCAGCTAATCCAGCCTCCAAGAGTACATATCACGTCTTATATAATCATAATTCATAAGGGGCTTGATGATTTTAGAAAAATGGTATTTGAAAATTAAAAGGAGGAAAGAACACAAGGAAAAGGCAGCTGCATGTATCTAACCTTAATGTCTCAAGAAGAAATGTTGTAACAGAAAATGGTGGTATATATCAGAGCATTAGGGATGGGTAATCACAAACAATGTCATACTCTATATCTACAACATGATAATCAGATAGCATGATGAACACAAGCATGATCTACCTCCATAAAGATAGATGATATATAATCTTTGCTCACTTGAATTTGGAACTAAGAAAAATGTGAATCAATATTGGGAGAAAATCTTTTTCCTTCTCCAAAAAAGGTATTGGGAGAAAATGAATAAAAGTAAAGAAAGAGTATGATATGTACATGGATAACTAGAATGAATCTGTCAGTTCATATGGTTTAACAAAATAGCAAAATTACCTGTTGCCAGCAATCCTTGCATACATGGTTTTTACAACAGTAGTACTAAGGCAGAACAGAAGATTTGAATGAAGGTTTCAGACAATGTTGTTTCAGATTAGAGATGAAATATGATGTATAAGATGTAAGGCCTTGGCGCCTCTTCTTTTGAAAAAAAAGATGTAAGGCCTTAGTAGGGTACTGTATTCTATTGATTGGGATATGATGATGATAATAAAGCTGGTAGTTTAATAATCATGGATATAACACAATAAATTTAGGTCTAAACTAAAATCAAGAAGCTCTATATGAAATTGTTAATAGATTTCAGTATTTTTGGGTAAATTAACAAGCTATAGACGAGAAAAGTAAAGCCCCGGGTTTCAAATTAATTGCATACTAATAATTATGGTTGTGAGTGAAGGGTAGTTTGGTCTCTTGAAAAAATAACATGTATGTATAAACAAGATAGGAGAGAGAATGCAACACCCTCTCCCATTTATCACTTTTATTTAGTGAAGAAAAGGGAGCCGCGGCTCTGAGCTCCTTCCAACTGAGAACGTCGATCACCAACACCTCAAGCCGACTCCTCATGGTGAGATCGCTATCTGATGAAGGATTTAAGATCTGAGGTGGATTGAAGTTTTATTCTCATTATCTTTTATGGATCTATATCAGGTATTTGTTTGCTCTTCAATTATCTTTTATGGATCTATCCAATTGTTGGAGGAGAGGGACTGGTAGTGTTCTACAGAGGTGAGTTCAGGTATGCTATTTGATGTTGAAACCAACTTTGGCTGTACCAGATTCCTGAGATTTATTTTCTCTTGTTGTTAGACTCAATCAGAAGAGGCAACAAGGTTTTGGAATTCATTTGAGGTTGCTGGAGCTGAAGTTTTAATGGGACTAATAGTCGGCCTACACATCATCAAGAAGAAGAATTTTATCCATTTTGGGGTATGAATTGAATCTTGTGTTTGTTAACGATTAATGGTGAATTGGTAACTAAGTGAAATAAGTAATAATAATAATAAAGCTTAGACAATTGAATAAAGTTTAATGTGACACGGTGATACCTTGATATTTTGGATTTGATGATATCTTTCCCTTTATTTGAGTTAGAATGTTAAACATGATGAGCATATGACTCGAGTTATCTTGTTGGTGTGGTATGACTTGCGGCTCAACTTATGAATTTCATGAAATATGTAGTTGATATATGACATCCTTTTGAAGTTACCCTCTTTTATGAGATAATATTGTGTTGTTGAGCAAAGCGGGCTATGCATATTTCATGTTGATTTTTTATGAAAATTTGATTAGACATGTTTTATGTTGATTCATGAGTTTAATCTTGAATTTGAGAATTGAATGGATTATGTGTGTTCATAGCTTTGCCCCCCTTTTGCGATTATCAATGATAAAGTTGGTTGGCGCAAGTAATGCACACCATAAAGAAAGATTTCATTTTCTTATCATGATAAGCAGAAAAGTACACCCGTAATTGCATGTAGTGCCAAATGATTTTTTTTAACCTAGACTAACCAAACAAACTTGAAAGTTCTTTTTGAAGGTTTAAAATTTGACGGTTAAGAAATAAATTTCCTTAAAATCCAAGAGAATATAAAACATACACTTAGTAGCATCATCTTCGCTCATCCCAAGAAAATGGGCCACATCAGCCACAGTGATTGTTGAATATGCAGAAGTTAACAACTGGAACATCCTCTTTGAATAGTTCTCTGCATGGTAATCATTCATGTACAGCTGATTAAAAAACTAGATTTTTGAAAAGGGCAACTCAAAACAGTTCAAACCAAGACAAAAGAGTCATGACACAAATGAAGGACCGCAACATCCTGGCTAAATGTGTTCATCCAACTTAGTACTCTACTAATGCAGGAAACTCTACGAGCAATTCGGCATATTTTCTAAGCAATAGAGAAAAAGGAGTTCTGCATACAGAGCTAGAGGTGTACTTACCTATTTCTAGATTTGACATTATAATTATAATCACCTAGCTGGGGGTTGGATAGTCTTGTTAACGGGGCACCCAAACCCATTGTGTTTTTGCTTGTGCACACCTGTATATGATTTAAAGCTCTAATACAAAACGGGATGACTACCCAAGCTTAGTAGTCATCCCTTCTCTGGTTAAAAAACGTATATATAATCACCATACAGTTGCATCATAATCAGTGTTTAAGTCCAATAATGCAGTGCTAGTTATCAATCATCACAAAACTAGCGTATCCAAGCTAGTTGGGTCATAAATTATCATCCAGATAGACAGTTTCAAAAGGCTACCAAAACAATCTCAGGGCAAGCACAACTCAGATAAACTAAACTAAGGTGCTCAGGGACGACCTGAGAAATCGGCAACCATGCCGACCACTTCGGGGCTCCACTCAAACCCCCGAATGGCATCATAGACGCCTGCATAATCCCGCTTCCAAAGGCACTGCCCAATCCTCCAAACGGCAGCCACTTCGGGCCTGCTCTCCTTGATCTCCTGCGGTATCGACTTCCACAAAAATCTCACGCTGTTCCTGAAAACATTAATAGATACACACAAAAAAAAAAAAAAGAAGAAAGCAAACATTCGTGTTCTTGATCAGTTCAATCATCACAGTATACAAATCAGATACGGAAATAACAAGAAAAATGTAAAACGAATGCTGATAGACTCACAGGTCGTTGACAAAGATGTGCCCTAAAAGATGGATCGAGTAAGGCCACTCCTCCTTGTATGGAATCCCGCGAGAAGAAACCTGGCGAGGATTGATCGCATAAGCAATTAGAAAAATCCAGAGGGCAATGAGATGATCGAAGGAAAACCCTGGTAAAACCCCATGGAGAGGGGGATTTGGGGGCATCGGGAAGAAGGTGTTTGCCTGGAGCATGAGCTCGTCGCAGAGGTCGGCGACCTTGTGGAACGATTTGGCAGCGAGGGCCCTCTGGAGCTTCGACAGATCCATGGCGAGGAGGCTGTAGAACTCGTCGTCTCCGCAGAAGCCTTCAGTGCTTTCGAAGGACTGAGTGGTTTGGGTCGATGCGACCGACGAGTGCGGATGAAAAATACTTGCACATTTAGTAGTTAGCAGCGGTGTTCAAAAATCACAAAAATTAATAGTCTCGAATTCAATTTTTTAAAATCGTTAATTTTATAAAAAAATATCACTAATATTTGGTAAAAATATGATATAGTATTTGATTTTCAAATTGTTCAACTTTAGTTTTATTTATATTTAGATCATTCATCATATTTAAATATTAATTTATGCATCAACTCATTTAAACATAAAAAAAATATAATTTAATTTTATTAGTAACTAATTTATCATTATACTCATTTTTTTCTTGTTCGTGACACTCCGAAAAATAAATTTTCACATTATCAAATCATAAAAAACTCTTGAGTTCTCACCATTTAAATTTAAAAGGGTAAATAATTAATAATAAAATTAAACTATAAAATATTATTTAAAGTGAAATGATGTGTCATATGACATAAATGACTTATTTTTTAATTTAAAAGGTAAACTATAAGTATATTTTTATACTTATTTCTAAAAGGGTAAACTATAACTATAGTTTAAAAGGGTAAACTATAAAATTTTATACTTATTTTTTTAATTTTATCCTAATAATTTATAAGTATATTTTTATTTATTAAATATAAAAAAATAAATTAACTTAAGCTAAGTCAAATATGACATAAATGACCTTTGAGGGCAAGCATGAAACTCGTAATAAATATGCGCATTAAAATTGTCAATTTTTTATAATTTAATTTAGCTATTTATTTAGATTATTATCCCACCCTCGCACAACCCGAGTTAGTAATATTTATTGTCTCAATTTTCTAGTTCGGGTGTGTGCGAGACCTTTTTTTCCAATGTCGGGGTTCTCCACAAAAAATTGTCAAACTTCGAAAAATATAGTCATCCCTAATATTTAGAGATTGATTCGAGACTTACACTACATCAACATTTTTAACGTATGAATAAACCGACATAAATTTATAACTTTAGATTATTTTTTTAGTTACGCTAAAAAAAATTAGAATATCTTTACCTTTTCACAAATGATGAGAAGATTAAAAAGGCCAGTAGAAAAGATCCCACTAAATTGAAAATTAATCCCAAATTGGAATAGTTACATAAGTTTTGACCCTTATCCCCCATGTGTTTAAATCTAGCTGATTAAAAGTTTGTCCAAAACAAATTCTTAATAATAATTAATCCCAAATTGGATTTTTAACGTTCAATATTTTAATAAATGATGTAAAAAGTTATTCTTTATTGGATTGACTAATTTGTTCTGTACATAGTTAAATATGTATATAAAATATTTTGGTCAAATTATTTAACATCAGGATTTACCTAGTTATTATATTTAGTTGCAATTTTAATATATTTTTTTATATAAAATCATATAAATGGAGGTTAAGTCATTTAAATTAAAAATAGTTATTAAAATAGTGTAAGCGCATAATTGGTTAATAAATCTTCTCACACTTTGCACCTTGTCATAACACATTAAAAAATAAAATATTATTCTCAGATGGGCCTTACCAATTTATTAATGAGCCACTACTGGACAAATAAGCCCATTTAGGTCAGAAAATGGAGAAAGCCCAAAAAAGAGCTATGGACACGTGTCAACCTACCCATGATACTTACGTGGATGTACCAAAAAGTGCCACGTGTGCTCCATCGCACAAACTACACGTTCCCCCTCCCACTCCGTCCACTGCATCGCGCCGCGGCCTCCGGCGGCCCCTTTCGCCGAACTCCGTCCAGAGACGCCGGAGTCGCTGCCAGATACGCTGCCTTCCGGCCATCTGACCTTCCGTTTTCCACCTCGGGCACGAAGGCGGCGGGGGCTCGCCTCCATCCTTCGGCCCCGCGGCGTTCGA
Organism: Pontederia paniculata; assembly: GCA_001647135.1. Classification (NCBI taxonomy): domain Eukaryota; kingdom Viridiplantae; phylum Streptophyta; class Magnoliopsida; order Commelinales; family Pontederiaceae; genus Pontederia; species Pontederia paniculata. Next base: position 45,093 of record LTAE01000629.1, read on the forward strand.
GGCCGCAGCAGATCCGCCTCGACATTGAGGCACGCTCTTCCCCGGCCGCCGTCATTGCGTACTCCGAGGTCTCCATCGATTAAGGAGGCGATCGGAAGGAGTGGAAGTGGAAGGGGTGTGGCCGTGTGGGATCTCATGGAGCCATGGAGGCCGAGGGCATCGCTTGAAGCCTTCGTTCCTCCCACGACTTCGATCGTGCTGCCTTGGCGGCTTACGAAGTGAGTATGAAAGGCGTTTCCTTTGTTCTATGTATATTTTTCGATTACTCACTATAACTCTGTGCTGCAATGTTACATAAGGGTTTTATCATTAAAGTATATTGAATCAAATAATGTCCAGTAACTTTTGTAATAGTCTTTAATGTGACTTCAGTCGATTTAAGATATCATCCTACGAGGAATTTCCAAATACTTCATGTAATCTTGTTGTGGCCTTAATTTCATTCCTTAATTATGTTTGTGTACTTAGACTTCATCTTTGGGGTATCTCAAATCGGAACATGTTCCTATGACATTCCTAATAGACTGTAATTTGACTCCTCAATATTGTATTGATTTTATGCTGTTTATTCAACGTGTATTATAAATATTTTATAGATGTTCTAAAAAAATTGAAATCAGAGTGTCCTGTTGTCATTTTGGATCAAGATGGTGAATTAAACTTTTCTTGATGCAGAGTTTTAAGTTGGTTTCTTGTTGGTGATCTTTCTATGCTTACCATTCTTCCTTTTATTGAATAATTTTCAGTTTTGTATCGATGACGTATGAGGCATATCCTAGCATAACTGCTTCAAGTGATTTGAATATTGTGGCATTCAAGTTTTGGGGATAAGAAGTAATTCAGAAGGCTTACTGTGCGAAAGTGACCATGATTCTCCTTCAAGTCAAGTCAGGTTGCTTAGTTTTCATGTTGGTTTATATTGCTTACAGTTTCCTGCTTTCTTGTGAAACGTATCCTAGTATAACTGCTTTAAGTGATTTGAATCTTGTGGCATTCAAGTTATGGGGATAAGAAGTAATTCAGAAGGCTTGCTGTGTGAAAGTAGACCATGATTCTCCTTCAAGACAAGTCAGGTTGCTTAGTTTTTCAGGTTGGTTTATATTGCTTACAGTTTCCTACCTTTCTATAGAAAAAAAGTTGTTATCTAATATTTTGATGCATTTCCTTTGAGACAAGCTGTGTTTCTTGGTGTTGTATATCAATTGTGATTCGCAGACATTACTGTAAATTTTATCAAGAATAAGATGAACAATGTTGTAAAAAATGTGAGTCAACATGCAGAATCAGACAATTTTATGTGTTGACTCAGTTCAATTGTGCTCGATCCCCCTCTGGTTCGCTTATGGCCAGCACGTGGTAGGATAGTGTGCTGGCCCGAGGTCTCCCACTTATTTTTTTCTTTTATTCACCTGGTCACACGACTCACACGAGCCAACTTACCTCACAAAATTGTGTTGTTGCCCTAATTTTTCGAATTCACTGCTGTCCTTCTGCCGCCTAGTTAGCTAGTCCTCTCTCTCTCTCTTTCTGTAAGACCCCAGATGATGATGAGAATGAAAGTTTGTCCCACATGGACAAAATACGGAGGTGGTCATGGGCTTATATGTATCATCATTCCTTATCATTTGAGACGCGTTTTAAATTCGTGCGGACCATATGGGTCCAAAGCGAACAATATCTTGAATGGATTGGGGGTGTTACAGAAGGTATCAGAGCCAACCTCGCGTGCTCACTTGAACCATGTGGGTCGACTCAACGAGGACGTTGAGCTCCGAAGGGGGGAAGATTGTAAGACCCCAGATGATGATGAGAATGAAAGTTTGTCCCACATGGACAAAACACGAAGGTGGTCATGGGCTTATATGTATCATCATTCCTTATCATTTGAGACGCGTTTTAAATTCGTGCGGACCATATGGGTCCAAAGCGAACAATATCTTGAATGGATCGGGGGTGTTACAGAAGGTATCAAAGTCAACCTTTCGTGCTCACTTGAACCATGTGGGTCGACTCAACGAGGACGTTGAGCCCCGAAGGGAGGAAGATTGTAAGACCCCAGATGATGATGAGAATGAAAGTTTATCCCACATGGACAAAACACGGAGGTGGTCATGGGCTTATATGTATCATCCTTCCTTATGATTTGAGACGCGTTTTAAATTCGTGCGGACCATATGGGTCCAAAGCGAATAATATCTTGAATGGATCGGTGGTGTTACTCTCTCTCTCTCTCTCTCTCTCTCTCTCTCTCTCTCTCTCTCTCGCATGCATATCCAAGCAGGGGAAGGCTTGTGGTAAGGGGGCCTCCCCATGTTCTTTTTCTTATATTCTTAATGTTACAATGAATCGTTAATTGTTATAAAAATATAATAGTTATGCTATTTTTTTACCATCTGGCATCTGTGATAATTATGATTAACTTGTAAGAAAAGAATAAGTTATTGATTGTTATAAGAGAAAAAAATGATGATGAGGCAACCCCTGACATCATCATTTTTTTTTCTTATGTTATATTATTGTTATAACTATAATTGATCGTTTACTGTTATAAACTTATAATATAATGTAATTGTTAAGTTACTCTTGTTCTTATTGCTCTTGGCATGCTGTTTTATTCCCGTGCAAGTTACTATTTATATATACATATATATATTCAATAGAGAAATATGGTAGAATTGCCCGTGTCATAAATCTGGTACAATTGTCTGTGTAGTGTTATGTTCCTACGAGTACGTGTTTTCATGGCTGCTCCATATTGAGTTTGTTTTATGTGTTTGACATAGTGAAGATGAACATCTAACCCTGACGCAAGCGTCACGTTCCTCTAGTAATCAATTTGGAACATCTGAACTCATAAAGCAGATACTACTATGTCACAGTAAAAAACAATTCATATAACTATGGTAGATGAATGGAGGACGAAATCATATCTGTGTTTGCAATTTTGTTTCTGAATGAAATATTTTCCACTTGGTCAGAGTAAAATCTATCGCTGCTTTCTTTGATGGTTGTGAATATTGTGTGCATGAAAGGTTGTTATATGCTTAATTTAAATTCAAGGCACTTCCTGCCAGAAATGATAGAAATGTTATTTATTATTAATGACGTACTAACTTGCCATTATCATCTGAGGCTAAAATTTCAGAAGGCTATCTACGGAAGATTTATGAAATGTCAAAATCTTATGACTTACATCAGGACGTCAATGAGGCTAGATCATTCTTATATCCTGTTTCTGGAGAATGTACGACATTCTTTTATCCTTTTTCCTTCTACTCCACTACTTCCATATAGAGAGTCCAAACATTAACCATTGCTGCATTGTCATTGGGCAACTGGGATTCATGCATGTTTCAAGAAATTAAAGACTTGGTTAAGTGTATAAGTCTGGAATTCTGAAATATTACCAACTTCAGTGAGTGAATACTTAGTTTCGTGATGTAGGATGAGAGGAGATTGTAACTATCAAGTTCATGGCACCTTTTTTCCTAGTATTTTTTTGAAACCATACCTTGCTCATTTGTCCTTTGTTTTCCTGATGTTTAGTCAGCTTTTGTAGTGAGTCAAGAATCCAGCTTATAATTTACTATTGTAGTTTGAAAGAACTTTTGTCTTTGAATTTAGTTCATTTATACTGTACTTTTTACTCATTTTTCATAATGCTGTTGTTTGACTCTTATATCACTCTTCGCATTCACTAAAAAAGTTTTTTGCTGCAAACAACAATAAACTAAGAAGGTTATTCCTCACCTGAGTATGTATTATGGCAATTGTTTCTATTTTGGTGTGTTTTATACATTAATATCCTTCATTTTTTCTTGTGTTATATCTGAGTTATTTGAGTCCATTCCTGCAGTTGACTAGTAATGGTTTTCTTTATATTAGTCCTTATTATTTTATTCAGCTTAATAAGGCAGGGATTTGCGGAACTTGAATCTGCAAAGACGTTGCTTTATATGGAAGCTATTGATGACAGTATGATGATAGTATTAGTAACAATTGGTAAACATTATCTCTTGAGTCTTCCAATGCATTCAGTCCTTTACTGTCAATTACTATATCACTAAATTATTATGTCATCTTATTTTGCTGCAGCTACATAACTTTAAAAAGATGCACTAACGTTTTTCTTGGGAAAAACAAATATGCATTGAAATGAGGATAGAATTGATGAGGTCGTGGACAGGAATTTGTTATTCTCCTCTGAACATCTCCGAAGCGACAAGGTTGGGAGATGGTGCAATTTCCAAGTCACTTCAATGCAGTTTAGAATTTATCTCCTGAGAAACTTAGTGAAATTTGTATCCTCAAGAATTAAAGAAACTCATAGAGTAAGAGATTGAGCAGGTGCTGCCTACTGGCCCTTCCAAAAAACTTCCCTCCACCACTCAGCGCCAGAGGCAGCAGATTGATCATTTTAGCCAAACCTTTAATGTTATGACATGTGAATAGCAGGACGGGACTTGAACCAAGAATCTCTCCGACTTATTCTTGAGAAACCTCACCAGGTAAGGAAGAACTACCTGGTTAGGGTAAATAGTTCCTAGCTCATCGTTCCTTTGACAGATGCACATCATTTTACTTTTCCTTTAGATGTGTGTAATTTTGTCATTTTTTTACTTTCTCAGTTTTATGTTTATAGTTTTTACAATTTTCCTTTGTGTTGTTGTTGGAATCTTATCTTTTTATTTTACGTGTAGGTGATCAAATTTGACCTTAAAAGCAACTCAGGTTACTAGTCATCAGCAAATTGCTCGGAGGATTTTCATGTAACTCAATCAACAAGCAGCCTTCGATGGAATGCATTCATGTTGAAGTAGACTTCATCTTAGAGGTTTGAAAAACTCTGTTGTCATTCCACTATGTTTGAATGGGATATATATTGCAGGCTTGCAGTGATAGGTGATAGGAGAATATGGGACAGGTAATTTCGTCTTTAAAAAACGTAAACTTAGAAAGCTTTACCCATGCGTTACCACCGCTCAGCTCAATCCTGGCCATTTTTTTTTATAAAACGGATCAGACGGGTTAATTAATCGGTTCAATTGTGAACAGGCAATTTATATGGTCCAATGTGAGATGAAAATTTGGAATTGATAAAATCTGGGTGGAACCAGATTTTAACAGCAAAAATGAGTTCAACCACCCATACTGGTTCAACCCAGTTTTATTATATATTTATGGTTATTGGAAATTTGGTTAGGGTTTTATGGGTAATGTTGGAAACAAAAATAAAAAATAAAAATTGGAAACAAAAGCTGCTGATTAATTTCTCACTATCTTCTCATTTCTTTCTTGTAGCCGCCGCTCTTTCTTCTCATAGCCGCCACAAAAGCTGGCTAGGAGAAGAACTCATTAATTTTCCCTCGTGTCGCAAATTGTCGGCTGATTTTGAAGATTGGACTTCTAGCCTAAAGTCCCTAACATCACAAAGATTCCGTAGCTATCTTTTCCTATCTTACAACATTTAATATTTTCCTATTTTAAGTTTCGTCCTTTGTTTCAGGGAAAATCATTAATGTTGTTTAGCACTTTAGCTTAAGAATGCAATTAATGATGGTGGTCTAGATGGTGTACAAATACTAATTCTTGCTCGTATTGATTCTTCGTTGGTTGAGCTGAAGCTTTAATTGTGTTCTCAAATTGTTTGTCTTAAGCTTTTATTTTTAAATATTGGTTTAGAATATTGGAATGTCTTAAAAGCTAGTAAGTTGCCAAATGATTGGCCAGTGAATACTACCCTCACATGCCGAATTAAATGCCACTTCAAGCACATTTTATTCCATTGATGCTTCTTACTAATATTTTGTTGTATAATCTAAGTTGTACTATGTTATTGTGTGTTTGTCATGCATGCTACTTTATCAACTGCATGTTATCTTATCTACTGCATAATTTTGGATCCACGAACCATCGTCCATTCTTCTTCTTTGGGACTTGTTGATTACTAGCATAGAAAGCTATTACGTGATTTGAGTTAGGTGCAACGATGAGAGCATCGAAAGCAACCGAAGTTGGCATTAGTGGTGTTTCAACTCCATGAACAACCTGAAGACATTAGATTTATATCTGCTTTTCTTTGGCACTGAAGCATTTTGGGCAGAACGTTATCTTGCCAAGAGACTCCAGACGCAGATTCGTGTCTTAATTTTTTTCTCATTCCGGTTGTTGTTATTTTTAGTCCAAATTCATATTCATATGAGTGCACATTGAAGAAATCTTGTTCAAAGGCATTATTTATTTTCATCCTCAAATTTTGCCTTTCGATTTTATTTTTGCATGTCGACCATTGTGCAAGCTGAATAATGCTTCTTTTGTTTAGCCACCTCCAAAACTATATGTTGCTTTTGTCGATTTAATGTATCAAATATATAAATATTTGTTGAGTTTTTTATGTGTGTTTTATAGGATGAAGCAACCGGATTTAAAGGGCAACAAAACGAACTACTTCGAGATTTGACATTGGATGAGAAATAGAGAATGGAGGCATTGGGTTCGGCATGGCACGGTTTCAATGAGCACAAGCCCGCCCCTTTTCAGTACAGTTGGGCACAACCAATTGTTTTAATATATAAAGTGTTAAGAGACATTTATCTTTCGGTAATTTCTATAGATTATCTATCATCTGAACTTAAAATTATATGGATTCATTATATTATTTTATTTATTTATTTTAACTTATTAGCAATTTATATTGTTTATGAAGTGATATTCTAAGGGCCTATTTGGTTTGACACTCGTGAAGGTGAAAGAAAGAAAATGAAGAGGAATGGAAACTAGGAGAAGGAAATAGAAGAGAATGAAGGTTAAACAATTAACCTTGTTTGGAAGAGATTGTTTATGAAGTGATATTCTAAGGGCCTATTTGGTTCGACACTCGTGAAGGTGAAAGAAAGAAAATGAAGAGGAATGGAAACTAGGAGAAGGAAATAGAAGAGAATGAAGTTTAAACAATTAACCTTGTTTGGAAGAGAAAAAAATTATAATTTTTGTTGGACGAATATATTTTAATGGATGTGTTTATAAATTTGAATTATATATAAATAAAATTGAAAGTGTAGTCTAAATATTTTTTTTTCCTTTTCACCCTAATTTGGGATTGAAAGAAAAATGAATATTTAGAGAGGAACGAGATAAATTAAGGAGATATTCCTTTTCATTTTTCTCGATTAAAAATACAACCAAACGAAGTTAATCGATTAACTTTTTTTCTCTTTCCCTCTTTTATTTTTTTTTACCTCTAAACAAATGATAATCTTATTTATATTCAGCATTATTAATAAATTTAATATATTTTAATAATAATTATTATTAATTATGAGTATTTCTTCTCCAATATAATTTTTAGATTTTAATATATTTTTATATAATATATAAATTATAAATACAATAATATCATACAAATAATAGCTACTATTTTATCAATTTACGTTACAGGAATACTATATTATAAAGCATAATTTTATTTTATTCGAATTTAGGGTTAAATATATATATATATATATATAATAAAATAAAACAATAATAAATAGTGGTTCGCTTGCATATCAATTTTGACACGATATAATGCAATTTTTTCGAATAGGATAACACGAACATCCATCAATTACGCATTTATGTACCAAATCTATCAATGCCTCTTATATCTACGCAAATGTAGGAAATGTCTCATTTTTTTTTGGTGTAGTCGTGGAATGTATCCAGTTATGAAAACATAATGAATTAAACATATAATGGAAAAGTTCCAAGATTTAAGGTAGAAAAAGTTTCATCTCTTTCTCGGTTTATGGAGGCATTATATTCCCATGCAACGACGTCGACGTCCTTCTCAGGTGCTCTTTTGTTTACGAACTCCTCAAGGGAATAGAAGACGTCGTCTCTGAGCTCGTCGAGCTGCTGCTGCTGCTGCTGCTGGAAAGATCGATTTCTCAATTTTTCGATATATAAAATATATATTAGTAATTATAATTAAATTTTTTAAAGTTTAGTATTTAACTCCATTTAGAATTATGAAAAATGCTACTAATATTGCAATAACGGGGAAGAGAAAAAAGTTGAGCTTTATCTAAAAAAATTATTACTCGTCTCATGCACTTATGTTGCGTCCAACAAATAGCACCCAATACAGTAAACAGTGCCGAAAAAACGAGACAATTATTCAAAGAAAAAAAATGCAATGGACGGAGAGACGATTGACATCTGCGGGGGTTACTTCTCCGGCGAGGTTGGTGGCTGCTGGTCGTCTGCGACCATCCATGGCGGCATCTCGAAGTCATTCATCTCCTGCTCTCCTGGCGTGGAGAAGAGCCAAGAATCCAACGGCAGAGGAGATGGCTGCGCACCGGCATCAGGAGCAGAAGGAGCGTCGACCATGGCGGAAGGAGGACACGACGAAGTGACCGCTACGCTGCTCTGCTGAGGTGCTGCAGAGGAAGGCTCTGGGGAAGCTTCTTTCTCCAGAAGGGCAGATGGAGACCAGTCCTTGTACTCTCCCACTCCCTGGAGCAGCTTCGAGTACTCCAAGTAGTCTCTGGCGTCCTTGTCCAACCCTTGCTGATCACCGAACTCAGGCTGGAACTCGAGTACGGTGTCCAACTCTTGCTGCTCGCTGAACGCCGGCTGGGACTCGAGGTCGCCGTCCAACTCTTGCTGCTCGCCGAACGGCTGGGGGCCGTCGTCCAACTCTTGCGGCTCACTGGACGGCTGGGGCTCCAGGACGGCGTCAAGCTCTTGCTGTTCACTGAATGGCTGGGGCTCGAGGACGGCGTCCAACTCTTGCTGCTCACTGGGCTGGGGCTCGGGGACGGCGTCCAACTCTTGCTGCTCACTGAACAGCTGGGACCGGCAGCCGGCCACCGGAGGGTTGGCGGAGGTATCCAGAAGTTGCGCCGGCGTAGCAATGCGGGGAGCTTCTTCCTCCGGTTCCGGGACAATCTCGGGGAAGTTGAGCTTTGCTTTTTCTCCTCTGAAGCGGATGGCTGCCTCATCGTAGGCGCGGGCGGCGCCCTCGGCGGTCTCGAACGTGCCGAGCCAGACGCGGGTCGACCTGTTGGGGTCCCTTATCTCTGCCGCCCACTTACCCCATGGGCGCTGCCGGACGCCCCTGTACTTCTTTTTCTCTTCTCCTTCGCCGGCGGCAGGAGGAGCGCTAACGTCCGTGCTCTTCTCTTTTGACGCCTGGGCCGGCGACGAATCTTCTTGTTCAGGTACTATGAACAACAAAGGAGAAATGTAAGGTGTAATGGATGAGAAGAACAAAAATATACATGTAGTTGAAGCCGATTCTGCCGAGAGAGAGAGAGAGAGTATTTGACAAATGAAACAAAAAAAGAGTGCATATTATAAACAGTCCATGAAAAAAGGAAGTGGAAATAAATAGTATTTGATGAGCTTTGGATTTTGGATATTTAAAAAATGAAGAAAAGGAAAAAACTCTCCATATTTCTAAAAAAAATTCCTAAAACTTCTCCTAATACTCACATTATCAAATCATCCAAAAAAATAATAGAATTATCACTTAGTGTGAGTGATTATGAGATTTTTTAGAAGAAAAATAGGAGAATATAGCAAGAAGATTAGAAGATTCTTTTAAGAGTATAAAAAACATATCATATTGAAAACATTTTAGATCATGCTTATTGACCCCAAGAGTAAACAAATGTGTAATTTTCGCAAGTGATAATCATATTGAAAACATTTTAGATCAGGAGACGAGAAATGTGCAATAAAAATTGCATGGGTTCAAGCAAATCTTCATACATCATAAAAATATATTATATATTTCATATGCATAAAAAAAATCAATTTCCACCAAATAATATGTTAGAAAACAGCAACATCTAACTATTATATTACAATATCGAATGAACAGTTTAAGATTGCACAAGTATCCAACAAAGTATCGAGTGATTAGATTTGCTTCACAGAGTTAAGATCTTGGAGTCAGCCAACAGATCCAAAGCAGACGCACATAAAATATTACGTACCTCTCAGGAAGGAGAAGAAAAGTGCAAGAACAAATCGATAGATCATTCATTCCTCACCTTCAGTTTCATCAGTCGACGACACCAACTTCCGGGACCTCTTGGAACGTGACGAACCAGACGCCCTCTTCCGTCCCCTCCTCTCCCTCTTCTTCGATCGGCCGCCGCTGCCACCGGCCGCGGCCTGCGACGGCGATCCCTGCGGCTCGCTCGGCGCGGGCAACTCCTCGCCGGACGTGGACTGATCAGTCCCCCCCACCACCTGCGTCAGAACCGATATCATCATCTTGGCCTCGCGATCGGAGGTCGCGTCGGGCTTCTTCGCCGTCTTCTTCGACGCCTTCTTCGACGTCGTCGGGGGTGTACTGCCGGTCATCTCCGCTGCCTGCGTCGGCACCTCACTGCCGGCTCGTGCGTGCCTGTGGGCGCCCCCACCGGACGTATATATAGGCAACGTAGCCAACTTGTAGAGGGCACACACACACACACAAGAGAGCCTTGGCGGCGCGCCCTCGACATGACCGGGTCTCGACCAAGGGCTCGACCTTACGATCGCACCTTTTCGACATGAAGCGCTGCGATCATGCAACCATTTTGATCACCGGATCATTGTGTCTTAAATACTTTATATTATATGTATATTTTATGTACATAATAATCATATTACATAAAGATATTATTGTCTGTGCATGAAATGTTCCTAGGACATAAAATAAGACCCAATACGAGGTTGGTGGCTAGGTTTGGGTTTTTTCTAATATATAGTAATTTTATTTTTATTTGTATGTATGAATAATGAGTTATTGGCATTAATGTTGCTATTATTTGCATGATAATGATGATTGACAGCTTTCTAGGCTTTTAATTAGTGCAACGTTAGTTTTTGACGATGGGGGGTTTTGATACGTTGATCTCGTGATGGACGGTTGCTGAGGAGGGTTCGTGTCGACATGGGTTTGGTGGCGAGTGGTCTTGTCTTGGAAGCATCGGTGTTTGAACAGGGGGACAGTGCCCGTTTAACTTATTAATAATTAATAAATTAAATTTTGATAAGGAAAAATATTAAAAATGTTGCTTTAAAATATCTCTAAAAATTATATATTTAATATTATGCAAAATATTCATAAATAAACTAACCAACTGTTGAATCATTTATATCAAATATCAAGGTTTAGTTCAATTTTTACCAAATCTTAAATTTGGTAAATATTTTATAAGCTTACAAAATATTTATAAATAATAATATATTTTTTTCTAAATGAAATTGTACAAATTCGGGATAAAAATCCGGGCATGATGTAGTTAGTGCCATGAAGTGATGGAATCACTCAAACGTATAGTTCTCATAATAGTTCGTACTTGGGCGGAATTCGACTAAGCTAACAAACTTATCAATCATTTTAATCAAGTTTTGATATTTGGTAAATAGTTAGTGAACTTAAAAATTATTTATAAGTAGTCATATTTTTTATTTAAAAGAAGTTGTGCAAGTTCGAAACTCATAGGTATGATACAGTGTGACAAGGTGCATGGTGGAATCATTTAATTAGAAAATAGAAAGTTTTGATGTTTCTCGTTGGATTTCTTCGAGACTTTTTCTGTTAAGCGATTTACATGAGTCGTTAATATTTTCCTCATGTAGTTTCTTTATTATTAATCATTATAATTACCAAGATGGGAAACCATAAAGATGATTTAAGCACAATAACTACATTAAGTACAATTTTGACTCAAGACTTTGTCATGTCGGGTCTTTCAACTAAAATGCATCAATATGAAATATTAGTACCAAATTCACAATCTCAATGGTTAAACACGTAAGTGTGATGTTATTGAGCTATGCAACTCTTTTATGTGAATCCTTATGGACAATCGCTATTTTATTCATTACATTTGTGAGTTATCGATCTCTATGAATGGATTTAGCTTCGTTATGATAACATTTGAAGTCTTCTAAAATAATATCTCAAATATTTATATAATTTAATCAATCATATAATTTGGTTTAACTCAACCAACTCATAATAGTACGTAATTAGGTCATGAAAGTGATTAAGTTGACAAACATGTCAACGAAAATCATCTAGCTCAAAATTTGATGGTCTTAATTGGATCGTAAGATTTTGTCATAAATATAGAGTATTACATTAGATTCTAATTATATCATTAGAACATTTTAAAATGTTCTAAGCTTATATTGCAAGCATTTATATGAAAGCAATCACACAAGCTTGGTACTTATTAATAATCTCTTAATAGTACGTAAATTTGGTGTATTTAATTAAGCTAATTAACTAATCGATCACTTACAAAATATTAAGTAAATATTTTTATAAGCTTACAAAATATTATGTAAATATCCTCTTAATAGTATGTAAATATTTTTATAAGCTTACAAAATATTTATAAATGACAAAATATTTTTTAAATGAAGTTGTATAATTTTGGGATGAAAATCCGGGCATGATGTACCTAGTGTGGTGAGGTGGTGGAATCACTCAAACTTGTACTAATTCTCATAATAGTTCGTACTTGGGTGGAATCACTCAAACATGTACTAATTCTCATAATAGTTCGAAAAGACGCACATGCATGATATGGTGTGACAAGGGGGTGGAATCATTTAGCTAAAAAATAGGAAGCTTTGATGTTTCTTGTTGAATGTCTTCGGGACTTTTTTGTTAAGCAATTTATTCGAGTCATTAATCTTTTTCTCATGTAGTTTCTTTATTATTCAATCATTATAGTTACCAAGATGGGAAACCATAAGAATGATTTCAGCACAATAAATACATTAAGTACAATTTTGACTCAAGGTTTTGCCACGTCGGATCTTTCAACTAAAATGCATCAATATGAAATATAAGTGCCAAATTCACAATCTCAATGGTTAATGATGCACGTAAGTGTGATGTTATTAAGTCATGCAACTCTTTTATGTGGATCCTTACGGTCAATCGCTATTTATTCATTACATTTGTGAGTTGTCGATCACTATAAATGGATTTGGCTTCCTATTGATAACATTTGAAGTCTTCTAAAATAATATCTCAAGCATTTGTATAATTTGATCAATCACATAAATTTGGTCTAAATTAATCAACTCATAATAGTACGTAATTAGGTCATGGAAGTGACTAAGTTGACAAACATGTCGGCGGAATCATCTAGCTCAAAATTTGATGGTCTTGATTGGATAGTAAGGTTTCGTCATAAATATAGAGTATTAAATTATATTCTAAATATATCATTAGAAAATTTTAAAATGTTCTAAACTTATATTTCAAGCATTTATATGAAAGCAATCACACAAACTTGGTATTTATTAATAACCTCTTAATAGTACATAAATTTGGTGTATTTAGTTAAGCTAATGAACTCGATCACTTACGAAATATTACATAAATAACTTCTTAATAGTATGTAAATATTTTTTTTGAAAGGGAGCATGTAAATACTTTTATAAGCTTACAAAATATTTATAAATGATAAAATATTTTTCTAAACGAAGTTGTATAATTTTGGGACGAAAGTCCTGGCATGATGTAGCTAGTGTCGTGAGGTGGTGGAATCACTCAATATCAATGATTAATGATGCACGTAAGTGTGATGTTATTAAGCTATGCAACTCTTTTATGTGGATCCTTACGGTCAATCTCTATTTATTCATTACATCTGTGAGTTGTCGATCCCTATGAATGGATCTGGCTTCCTAATGATAACATTTGAAGTCTTCTAAAATAATATCTCAAGCATTTATATAATTTGATCAATCACATAAATTTGGTCTAAATTAATCAACTCATAATAGTACGTAATTAGGTCATGGAAGTGACTAAGTTGACAAACATGTCGGCGGAATCATCTAGCTCAAAATTTGATGGTCTTGATTTGATAGTAAGGTTTCGTCATAAATATAGAGTATTAAATTAGGTTCTAATTCTATCATTAGAAAACTTTAAAATGTTTTAAACTTATGTTTCAAACATTTATATCAAAGCAATCACACAAGCTTGGTACTTATTAATAATTTCTTAATAGTACGTAAATTTGGTGTATTTAGTTAAGCTAATAAACTCGATCACTTACAAAATATTATGTAAATAACCTCTTAATAGTATGTTTATATTTTTATAAGCTTACAAAATATTTATAAATGATAATTTTTTTTTCTAAATAAGTTGTATAATTTCGGGATGAAAGTCCGGGCATGATGTAGTGTGGTGAGGTGGTGGAATCACTCAATCTTAATGGTTAATTATGCACGTAAGTGTGATGTTATTAAGATATGCAACTCTTTTATGTGGATCCTTACGGTCAATCGCTATTTATTCAATAAATTTGTGAGTTGTCGATCCCTATGTATGGATTTGGCTTCCTAATGATAACATTTGAAGTCTTCTAAAATAATATCTCAAGCATTCATATAATTTGATCAATCACATAAATTTGGTCTAAATTAATCAACTCATAATAGTATGTAATTAGGTCATGGAAGTGACTAAGTTGACAAACATGTCGGCGGAATCATCTAGCTCAAAGTTTGATGGTCTTGATTGGATAGTAAGGTTTCGTCATAAATATATAGTATTAAATTAGATTCTAATTATATCATTAGAAAATTTTAAAATATTCTAAACTTATATTTCAAGCCTTTATATGAAAGCAATCACACAATCTTGGTACTTATTAATAACCTCTTAATAGTACGTAAATTTGGTGTATTTAGTTAAGCTAATGAACTCGATCACTTACAAAATATTACGTAGATAACCTCTCAATAGTATTTAAATATTTTTATAAGCTTACAAAATATTTATAAATAATTAAATATTTTTCTAAATGAAGTTGTATAATTTTGGGATGAAAGTCCGGGCATGATGTAGCTAGTGTGGTGAGGTGGTGGAATCACTCAATTTCAATGATTAATAATGCACATAAGTGTGATGTTATTAAGCTATGCAACTCTTTTATGTGGATCCTTATGGTTAATCGCTATTTATTCATTACATTTATGAGTTGTCGATCCCTATGAATGGATTTGACTTCCTAATGATAACATTTGAAGTCTTCTAAAATAATATCTCAAGCTTTTATATAATTTGTTCAATCACATAAATTTGGTCTAAATTAATCAACTCATAATAATACGTAATTAGGTCATGGAAGTGACTAAGTTGACAAACATGTCGGCAGAATCATCTAGCTCAAAATTTGATGGTCTTGATTGGATAGTAAGGTTTCGTCATAAATATAGAGTATTAAATTAGATTCTAATTATATCATTAGAAAAATTTTAAAATGTTCTAAACTTATATTTCAAACATTTATATGAAAGCAATCACACAAGCTAGGTACTTATTAATAACCTCTTAATAGTACGTAAATATGGTGTATTTAGTTAAGCTAATGAACTCGATCACTTACAAAATATTACGTAAATAACCTCTTAATAGTTTGTAAATATTTTTATAAGCTTACAAAATATTTATAACTGATAAAATCTTTTCCTAAATGAAGTTGTGTAATTTCGGAGTGAAAATCCAGGCATGATGTACCTAGTGTGATGAGGTGGTGGAATCATTCAAACTTGTACTAGTTCTCATAATAGTTCATACTCAGGTGGAATTTGACTAAACTAACAAACTTATCAATCATTTTAATCAAGTTTTGATATTTGGTAAATAGTCAGTGGACTTACAAATGATTGATAAGTAGTCATATTTTTTATTTAAACGAAGTTGTGCAAGTTCGAAAAGATGCATAGGCATGATATGATGTGACAAGGTGGTTGAATCGTTTAGTTAGAAAATAGGAAGCTTTGATGTTTCTTTATTACATTAAGTACAATTTTGTTATGCAATTTATTCGAGTCATTAATCATTTCCAATCATTATAGTTACCAAGTTGGGAAACCATAAAAATGATTTAAGCACAATAATTACATTAAGTACAATTTTGACTCAAGGCTTTGCCACGTTGGGTCTTTCAACTAAAATGTATCAATGTGAAATATTAGTTCCAAATCCCCAATTCAATGGTTAATGATTCATGTAAGTGTGATGTCATTGAGCTATGCAACGGTCAATCACTATTTTATTCATTACATTTGTGATTTATCGATTCTTATTAACATATTTGACTTTCTAGTGATAACATTTGAAGTCTTCTAAAATAATATCTCAAGCATTTATATAATTTAATCAATCACATAAATTTGGTCTAAATTAACCAACTCATAGTAATATGTAATTAAGTTATGGAAGTGACTAAGTTTACGAACATGTCAACGTAATCATCTAGATTAATTTGATGGTTTTGATTGGATCATAAGATTTTGTCATAAATATAGAGTATTAAATTATATTTTAATCATACCAATAGAAAATTTTAAAATGTTCTGAACTTATATCGCAAGCATTTATATGAGAACAATTACACAAGCTTGGTACTTATTAATAACCTCTTAATAGTACGTAAATTTGGTGTATTTAATTAAGCTAATGATAATCGATCACTAACACCAATCTTAATTATTTGTTAAATATTTTTATATGTATTTATCAAGAATGTTTACCAAATCTCAATATTTGATAAATAGTTTTGTAGGCCTATAATGTATTTATAAATAATCATCTTCTTTTTCTTAAAAAAAAGAGGTGCAAAGAGTAATAATAGTTGATGATAGTTTTATGAGCTTATAAATTATTCGTAAATACTCATATTTTTATTTAAAGTAGGGGGTTATGTGAGTTCATGAAGAAACTAAGTATGATATTGTAGCGTGGCAAAATGGTGAGAATCATCTAACTGAAAAGTCGAGGGTCTTGATCAAGTCTTGGATCTATCATGAATGGATTTGGGTACTTAGCGATAACATATAAAATGGTTGAAGTCTTCTAAAATCATAACCCAAGCATGCATTTATATTAAACCAATGATACAAACTTGTATATATTTATTAACTATTAATAATACTTAATTAGGTCATGGGGCGGCTAAGTTGACGAGATTGTCAATGACTTCATGGAAGCAGTGGAGTTGTCTAGCTTGAAGTTTTGTGACCTTGATCAGGTCATCAAGTTCCATCGTAAATGAATGTGCATCTAATTTAGATCTAGATAATAACAAGAAACATAGTTTTTTCTTACTTACATCCCAAGCATTTATATTAAAGCAAGCACACAAATTTGGTATATATAAATTATCTCATAATAGCATGTATTAGGTAGTGTTTAGGTGAGCTAACAAACTAATAAATATATGGTAAATATTGTTATTGGATTATTAATATTTTTTACTAAAATATGTCCTAAATATTGTTACAGGCTTATAAGCTTTTATAAATAGCCAATTCTTTAAGTGTGGTCGTGTGGGTTGATACCAAAGCATGATGCACTATGAGCCAATAGAATAATCTAAATTAAAAATTTGAGGACTTGATCAAGTTGTGAGGTTCCATTGTCAATAAATTTAGCTCTTAATTTGGGGTCCTAGTTATAGCATTACAGACATTTGAATTAAAGCAATTCCATAAACTTGGTAAAGATTAATTATCTCCTAATAGTATGTATTTAGGTGAAATTTCACTAAGCTAAAAACTTATCCATCATCTTCACATTATTTATAAGTAATCATATTCTTATTTAAAAAAAAAAAGGTCATGCAAGTTCAAGATGAAGTCTAGGCATGATGTGGATTGTGACAAGGTGGTGAAATCATCTAGCTCGAACATCGGAGTCCTTGATCAAGCTAGTATTATATGAATGCATTTGGCTCTTTATGATAATATTTGAAATATTTTGAGTATTCTAAAATCATATCCCAAATATTTATATTATTTAAACAATCACAAAAATAGGTATAACTCATAATGGTATGTAATTAGTTTGTGGGAATGGTTAAATTGGCAAACATATCAATGATGTGGTCACGAAGGTGGTGAAGTCGTCAAGCTTAGAGTTTTATGGCCTTGGTCGAGTCATCAAGTTTCATCATAAATATATATTGAGTATTATATATCTAAAAAATAACATTAGAAATATTTAAAATCTTTTAAACCTATATCTCAAGCATTTATATGAAAACAATATACACAAATTAAGTACATGTTAATTACCTTTTAATAATATGCACATTGGGATATTTAGCTAAGCTAATGAACTAATCAATTATTTATATCAAATCTCAATATTTGTTAAATACTTTTATAGGGTTATCAATATTTTTTACCAAATCTCAATATTTGGAAAAATAGTTTTAGGTGCTTATAAAATATTTATAAATAATTATTTTCTAAAAGAGATTGTACAAATCGAAATGAAATCATGGTGATGTAGTGTGGTAAGGTATTGGAATCGTGTAGCTTAAAATTTAAAGACCTTGATTGTCATTGAGTTTTGTTGTGAATGAATTTTGGCTCTTAATTATGATTCTAGTGAAGTAGTGATACATTAGAAGTGCATTAAATATAAGAGAATCTACTTAACTACTTGTGATTGCATTTTGTTTGGTTAGACACGTATCTATTAACAACAATAACCACATGGGATATATCTTGACGGGTATAGATGATAACATACATACGTGCATACATAATATCAACTGTACTCGGGTAGAAACTTTTAACATATATTTTATGTCTTCATCTAATTATGGTGAACATGAAGTTGAGAGTCTAAAATGTTCAACATTCCAAAATACTCTAAGACATTCTCGATGTATTTCTGTTGTAAGAAAAATAGTTTTCTCGTGTGGCTACATATGGTACCTCAAGTATCACTTTATTGTGAAAATTGTGTGAGAGAGAAGAAATCATACGCACAAGAGAACATCATGATGTAACGAGGTTTATTTCCTAAATAGGCTATGTCCTCGACAAAAATAGATATCTTTTCAGAGTTCGAGAAATTATAGATATAATATCTTCTAAAGCTCCCATAGGGAGGGTCATCAAAGATCTCCAAGACGTTCTCTTGAGTTTTCTATGAGTAACACATGTCGTCTCCGATGAGATTTCGTCTTGTGGGTAACAAATGGATATTACATACAAGAATACAATTGAGACTACATCTTCTTTTTATTTATAGATTGTTAAATCTTGGAGTCCTACCTAAGAAACCTTAAATTTTAAAGATAAATAAAATTTTAACAAAATAAGAAAATAGAATCCTAAATAAATAGGCTGAAAATTCTCACTCAAAATCTAAATTTTACAGAAAATCTAATCAACTCTAATAATGATGTGATGTGGTAAGTTGGTGGAATCACTTAGGCCTTGTTTGGATTGAGGTATTAGGGGGAATAAGGTAGAAGATGAGTGGGTGGTGTTAGTTAAATCGTGTTTGGGTAAAAAATTTTAAAAGTCATATGGTGTTCGGAGGGGTGAGTCACACCTCCAAACACCAAATATTTTATTCCACCAAATTGGTGGAATTAAAGGGAATGAAACTTTTTAAGCAAAACTACCCTTTTAAATAACTTTCTAAAATTATATTTCATTTAAAATAATACGCTTCCTTATATTATTTTGATTTATGATAGAAAATTTACTTTAGCATCTTAAAGTATTATCATTTGAACAATATTTTTTTATTTATGTAATTGTAATATTAATTATTTTCACTCTTTTTATATTTATCTATCATCTTCGATCTTTTTTATCTTTATTTCAAAAAAATAAAAATATTGTGAAAGAAATAAAATACATTGAGAGGAAAATAATACTAAAGATAAGAGAAAAAAACATATAAGAGATATAAATAATGATAAATATATAAATATTATAATAAATCAAATAAATATATAATAATATTATATTTATTAAGGGTCATATTTAGTAATATATAATAAAGGATATAAATGACTTTTATTTAAATTATTCAAACATGTCATGATTTAGTTTAACCCATCCACCATCATAAAATTTTATCCAAATATGAGCTTAATAATAATCCATTACACTTCACCACACTCCACCACCCTACCCTATACTCCACCATCTCACACCATCCCTCCATTAGTTAATTGCCAAACAAAGTCTTAACTCAAAATTTGGAGATTTTGATCGAGTCATTGAGTTCCATCATGAAAAAAAATTAAATTCCTAGTGATAGCATTTGAAGTATTCTAAAATCATATTCGACTCAAGTATTACGATGATACTATGGAGTTTATATGCACTCTATTAACAAATGCTAGCATTTCTTTTTAAAATAGCCAAATAGGACTTTACAACAGTCATACTTTGAAAATTATATTAAATTTAGCTAAGTTAGGATATCATTAAAATTGATTAACAGTATTAGCGATTACTTATTTATAGACTAATAAATTTATTTGATTTCCCAACCCTCAGCGATCCAGCCACAACTTCCTCTTGAGAGAAGATACGTTCCATGGAGATCATTTGAAAAATAATTATTTTTTATAAAAATATTGTTAATTAAATTTAATTAGAAAATTAAGATTCATGTAAATACTATTTATTTAAATTGTGATTTAGTCATTTAACTGTATGACAATTTGCCATCCCTTTTTTATCAAATATTAAATTATTTGTTACTACAAACTATTTATTTACAAAAAAAAGAACTTCAACACTCAAGGTTGCTACAATTAGTAGTTTCCTTAGTTATTTGTCCGTATTCGAAATGCATCATCATATATCTTTACATCAAATTGGAAAAAAAATATTTTGGCCCAACAAATTATTTAAGAAAAAAATTCAAATAAGGGAAAACTCTTCCTCCAAAAATAATTTACTAAAGTAATTGAAGATCATATGGCTCTTCTTTTCTTTTTTTCTCAGTCAAGATGAGATCACAATTTTTTGAAAAAAAATAAGTTCTGAATGGTAGAAATCAAATTCAGAATTACTAATTTTTATCCATCTTAGAACACAATTTCGTTAATCAATTATGACAATAATTATTGATAATATTAATTACGTCAGTTCCTCAAATTAATTTACTAAAGTAATTTTAATATGGACTTACTAAATGTAAATATTTGGCAGTAGCCCAAAGACGAGTTTAACGGCGATAGAGCACGACATATTTATATTTTGAAGATGATTCAAGTCAATGTGAAGATTTATTGATAATATATTGAATCTTAACCCATTGAAAATTCATATGACCCTGCACATCACAGTCGCTCGAATAATTGGGGCAGTGAAACTGTCTGTCCCATACGAGAATTTTGCGTAAGGCTTCTGTTTCCTATTTTGTATTGAAAGTTCATCTATAAACTCCATAGAATTTAAGTTATTGTCTATCAACCTCGTAAACCCGTGTGTCTTCTCTTGTATTTTTTTCTCTCGTCTATTTCTCATAATTAACAATTAAATCTCTTCTTTTGTGGATTGAAAAAAAAAGGTTTATTCTGATATGCAATTTAAAAATCTAATTACAAAAGTGGATCACTATTCGTCGTCAGTGAAAAATTGAACAATGAATATCTTGATTAAATGATTATATTCTGTCATTTATGATATCATAGCAAATAAATTTGATTAATGATTTTGCAATTAAAGATGTCAATTAAATCTTGATTCAATACTTAATTGGCGTATCTCACTTTGTTGGCGGTTTCGCAGGCCCACTTTACCTTATATTTATTATCACAAATTAAAGTTATAATTAATGCTATGATTTAATTTACTTTATATGAAAATTTATTGGCTGGATTAATGAGGCAGAGAGAACTTAAATTTCACCAGCGTGCCATGATCATCTGCACCCTCATCATAAATTAGAACTATCTCAAACCTATAAAAGTGCCACAATACTTTAAAAAATGTTTATTTTTTTGTTAATTTGATATTGTACCTTTTTCAATTATTTAGCATACGCTGGAATAATATAAAAAGTTGCAAGGCATTTTTGGAAATTTTATAATTTTTTATATTTTAAAAACTATAGTAAGACACTTTCAAAAAAGTATTTTAATATAATTGTTTTTGCTGTAAAAAGATTTCTAAGTTGTTTGATAATATTTTTAAAAATTTTGTAACTACAAAAAATAGAAGCGAAAAAGAAGAAAAAAATTTACTAAAATAAAATGGAAGTAAAAATAGATAATTATTTTATGATATTTTTTAACTAATACACTATATTTCATTCGATAAAAAATAATGTCAATTTATAAAATAATTCTTCAAAAAACAAAACTACATTGCATTCAAACAGGCCTCGATCATTATATACAATAATTTTCCTTTTCAATCACTTTATATATTGATTAACAAAAGTTTAAAAAAAATTGGAAAAGAAGGAACATAGCCAAATACATTGATGCAAGCCCAAGATATTAGCCCGACAAAGGCCCGTGTGGCCCAAATGACGACCCATGTGCCATATTTGGGTTGGTTATGGGCTTCTTGTGAAGCATGGATTTTGATATATTTCCAATGTACCATAACATATGAAACGCTCTTTATGTTTTCCCACCTTCCAATAAATAGTTAAAAGAAGAATATGTGCTATTAACTTTTTTAAAATCTAATTTTTTAAAAAGAATAATATACTTATATTTTCTCATATGTGAGCTATGATATGGGTCATATGAAAAATATATTTTAATAAAATCTAAATCGGAATTTGAATTCATGATGTAGTACTATATTAGATTAAATATACTACCGTTACTTTTAAAGTTAAATAAAAAATATTTATATTTATATTCTTAACAATTTAAGATAAAGATAAGGTAACATTTACTTCATACATTGAAACTATAGTTGGTTATGAATGCTTCATGTAATATATTTATTCACTTGTCAACTGTTAGAACATCCTTGATAGAATAATTGGGGATGTTTAGGAGATTTTTTTCTTTAAAATCATGATTTGTATATTAATTTCTAACTATGTATTTAATATTTATTTGACATTGTGAAAGAGATATCTCAATTGTTCCATACGAAGATATTTCTTATCTGATAATAATAAAATAATTATTTATTCAATCGTGGTCTATTTGACATAAATATTAAATTCATTTAATTAATCAGTTGAGGATAACTTGTGATATCACAAAAAAAGAAGTAATTTTCAAGAATGGTATTTTAACTTCATTGTGATCCCAAGTTAATATCTTATTTTGTTTATAATTAATTGATATTCTAACTACAGAATTTTTCAAGATTCATTCTCTTTGCTATAATAATATATTTTTAGTGATGCACTATCGTGAAATTCACTTCTCAATTTGAGTATCGAAAGATCTCGAGTTTAATTCTTACCGATACCCTATAACTTATGTATCAATTTATTTTTAACATTTTCTCATGTACCAGATCACGAAGCATGATCGGAAACATAAAATACAATAGCTGATTATTGAACGAAAGAAAAAAATATTTTCATTTTACTATTTTTATGTCACTTGCATGTTGCTGTGGTTATCACAAAAGTTATTAACAATCCATGAAAATAGACTATGTACATCAAATCAAAATTTTAATGTGTGAAGGGGATTAATTGTGAAAAGATTGTATAGTTGAGGTATGGATTAGTTATAAAACAAAGATAGATTACCAACATGAGATCACTAGTAAAGTTGATATATTAATTTTGAAAATTACAGATAATAGAATTAGCACTATAGAAAATATTTAATTATTCTTGTGATAAAAGGATACAAAAACTAGAGACCAGAAATGGCACAAAGATGCTTAAAAATGCTAACTGCAAACAACCAAAGCTGACACACTACGCACGCCTTCCTGATTCCACTGCCATCATTTATTCGCTCGTTGATCCAAACACTGCTGCATGCATGGCGCATGGATAAAGCTTAGAAGACCTTGCTCTCGCCCTCGCGGCCGCCGTCGACGACAGACCACAAGAGCTCGGCGTTAGAGTTGATGGCGGAGCAGTTGGACCTGATCTGGCCTTGGCTGCCGGTGAGCACGCTCAGCTGACCCATCTTGACGATGGAGTAGATGAACTGGTCGAAGAAGGCCGACTGGTTCACGGCGAAGTTGGTGACGATGGACTTCGTCCTCTTGTCTGTGTACAGGTCCTGGTCGGAGGTGAAGAGCCCCTGGCGGTTCATGAGGTCGACGAAGTACTTGTTGTCGAAGGCGTTGGGGGATCGGATGTCGAGCACGGTGGTGTTGTCGGTGTTGACGACGGGGCAGGTGAGGAGGAGGTTCTTGTAGAAGGTCTTGTCCATGACGGGGTCCTGCGAGGGGAAGAGCCGGTTCTGGAAGGAGGTGCAGTGGCCGATGCCGATGGTGTGGCCGCCGGAGAGGGCGACGAGGTCGTCGGCGTCGAGGTTGAGGGTGCCGAGGACGGACAGGAGGGTCGTGACGTTGGAGAGCGGCGAGGGGAGGCTCGCCAGAGTGGCGTCGCGCGTCGCAAAGTTCACGCCGTCCCGCCGGCCGAGCGGGACCTTGTACTTGGGGCCGCCGGACTGATCAAGTTATTGCAAGATATGGATCAAGCACGTTAGAGTTCATGCACGTAACAGTAAAAAAAAACCTGCCTAAAAAGTTACAGAGTAGGCAGAGATGTCAATATGTAATTGACGTTGGATACGCTTCATATAAAGGAAAAAGATGTCATATACAAAACATATGCACTCTTGTTCTATTTTGGCAAAAGCACCATGTAATGGTGGGTCTTTTACTATTTTTATATATATATATTCTTCTACACAAATCAAAGGTGAAGCTGAACATATTCTGCAATTAAATTTTGTCGATCAATGACAGCATCTGGATTTTGTTCTCTTTTGGAAAAAAAAAAGAAGATACTGAAACAACTAGTCTTCTTCTTCTTCTTTGTTCCAAAAGTAGAAGGCAGGAGGCACAACTAAAGTTGGGTAAGAAGCTCCTCTCACTTTAGTCTTTAGCAGGTGGCCAGCTTGAGTGCACATTTAAAATATTTTCATTCAGAATTTCAGGAACATTAATGAGACTTATCTTGAAAATGTATGACTATAAATTAAAAAAAAAGAAGAAGAAGAAAGGAACATAATTGTCACTGTGTTAGATTGAAATTGGAAGGACACAGTGAATCCAGCCACTTTTTTTTTTTTTATCTCAACCTATTCACCCACAATTCACTAAAATTTCACCAAAGACCTACCTACTTTTTCTTTTGTCTTCTTAAGTGGTGCCCTC
Organism: Pontederia paniculata; assembly: GCA_001647135.1. Taxonomy (NCBI): domain Eukaryota; kingdom Viridiplantae; phylum Streptophyta; class Magnoliopsida; order Commelinales; family Pontederiaceae; genus Pontederia; species Pontederia paniculata. The sequence goes on from LTAE01000629.1 coordinate 70,209, forward strand.
CTTTATCTGCAACCATCCTATAGCACGTCACTTCTGAAAAGTATGCTCCCATCTGCCCTTCACATCTCCATCAAGTATTCAAGTGGGTCAGCAAGGACAAGTTACTACACTACTTTGTATGTGAAGTGAACCACTTCTAATTGAAAAAAAAAATCTAAATCCTTCTAAAACTTCACATCAACTTTCCTTCTAATTATATTGGCCAGTTAGTTCTTGGAACATTATAGATTTCAACTTCATGCTGTTTAGTTGTCTAAAGCAACTTCATGCTGTTTCTGCAGGCAGTAGCTAATTAAAGTGACTTTTATTTTGAAAAAACAAGAACTTTGTTACAGCTTCTCAGATGATGCAGCAAATTGTTAGTGTGGTCTGTGAGAAGGTAGTAATCAAAGAGAGATGACATGCAACAGTACCAAGTAGACGGAGTCGCGAGCGGAGAGGGCGACAATGTCGGCGCAGGAGACGATCTGGCCGCAAGCTTGGGTCACGAGAGCCTTGAGGTCGTTAATGGCGTTGAAGGCCGTCTTCCTGAGCGAAAGGTTCGGGGGGGCGTCCTTCTCGCTCGGCCCGCTGGCCGATCCGTCCAGCAGCACCGACGCGTCGCAGCCCTGCGCGCACGAGTGCACATATGCACAGTTCACTTCAAACAGATCTCGATCACAGAAGCAACGAAGAAACGTATCACTTTACAGTGTGTGCATGGCTTTTGCTTCAAGGAAGTGTGACCTGAACGAAGCAGTCGTGGAAGTGGACGCGAAGAAGGCCGGCGGCGAGTCCGACGTCGCTCTTGAAGGCGTTCTTGAGGTGCTTCCTGATGAGGGACTCCAAGTTGGGGCAGGTGGACTTGTAGTAGTCGTAGGAGAGGCCGGGAGTTATGGGAGGGTGTGGCTTGCGAGCCGCCGAGGAGGTGGCGAAGGCAATGCACGAGAGCAGTAGAACCAGCAGAGTAGACATAGTTGCGGAGGAGGATGTGGAAGAAGAAGAAGCCATTAATGATGATGGAGTTGTTGAAGTGTTGCAGGCACGGGTCGAGGGCAACTGAGCAAGGCCCTCATTTATAGGAATTTAATGGCGGCTGTGGATGGTAGATCGTGGTGTAGTAAAGAGTTTATTTTTTTATACACAAAATATATTCCACCCCTTATAATCAGTATCGGAACAAGGATAATAAAAATTATTCAAAATTAAGAACAAGGACGTGGTGTAGATATTCACCCCTCGATTTGAATATCGAGAGGTCTCGAATTCAAATTTTATGTGCCTTTTTATTTTCAACTAGGTCATGAACCTCTTTTTTTTAAAAAAATTATTCAAAATTATTGATCTCGAATAGTACATAAAAAATGTATATTAAAGTGAAGCTAATAGTCTAATTCCAGTGAAGATTACGGGTTAAAGTTTCGATTTATTCACTATTTCTAACTTTTAAACATCACCACAATTATAGTGGTAATGACAATAAAGTATTTTATGTTTAGACAACAAATTTTGATAGAGAATGTGATATCAGAGTAATGAAAGTAATTATACTTATATTTGATCACTTTCTTATTAAGATGAGAATGGAAAATATTACGCTTGACAATAAAAAAAATTGATCAATAACAAACCTTAATAAATTATACTTATATCTTGTTAGTGGATATTCGATAGAACTTTTTTTTAAACAAATACTTAAATGTCATAATACAATCGGTCCCATTTTAGGATAATTGTAATGATGTATCGTGGAATGGATTAATAGTTGGATATTTGAGCATCTAAGATAGGAATTTCCTATTAGTATATTGGGCCCTCAAATAAAAAAGATTATATCAAATTATATTTTTTTCGGTTATAATCTGAGTATTCGAAAAGTGGTGTCTATCATTCAACCCACACGACACTCAAGAGCGCACTATTCAAATACTGATGTTAGCTTCATTATAGTTTCGACTAATTTAATATCGCGCTCGTATCACGTGCCTGACTTTGATATGTGAGACTCTTCGCGAATATTTTCTACATTCATAAAGATTCGAACTTGATATCTAATTAAGCGATGAGAAGTCACTTATCACTCTACTTTAACTTTAGTTGATATATTAAATTATATATTTAGATACTAAAAAGGTCCAGTTGGTATATTAAATTATATATTTAGCTACTACAAAGGAGGAGGCGAGGAGCTGATAGAAGGGCATTAAAGGCAATGACCAACACAAGTTCCCCGACCACGTTCTCTGCCCTTAGACACATCCCCACAACTCTCTCTCTCTCTCTCTCTCTCTCCACCTACTTTAATAAATAAATAAAAGCAAAAGAGATAACTTTATTTATTAATAAACTTTTGCAAATTTCGAGCTACCGAATCCATCTTTGTTTAATCGATTATACGACTAATCATACCCAAAGTTTATCGTAGTGCAATTTTAAGGTATAATAATATATTAGTTTATGTACAATATTTCATACCGTAATAACAATCACGAAGGTCACAAGGTTTGCTATATTTTCATATTCTATTACAACGTATAGAAAGTTTGGCCGCATGGTCTTTTATCAAACTAAAGAAACTTTTGTTTATTACAAAGAGAAGAAAGAGAAAGATATCCATCACATAATGAATTGCACTGCCATTTGAAGAAAAGAAAGAGAAAGATATCCAACACATAATGAATTGCATTGCCATTTGGGAAAGGTTATAATGTCTTCAAAAACGACTCTTGCCACTTGATAAAAATCATTTTGAAGACCCAACTCAATTTTTATATTTTATGACACATCATCGAAAAAGAACAAATAAAATAAGTATGAATTGCATTGTCATTTGAGATTAAGGCAATCATGGATAAATTGATTTGCTGTTCATAAGCAACATGCGACATACAATTAGTTCTTGTCTTTGTACATTTTTTTATTATCATCTTAATTATTAAAACGTAATTGGATATGGAAACATAATACTCATAGAGAAGTGAGTATCATATCATTATTATCTCGACTAATTCAGCTTCATCCTTAGTAAAAAAAATTCATATGCAAAAATTTAAATTTGAGATATTCTTAAATGATGAAGATTTATTGATCACTTGCTTGTGAATTTAATTTTTAATATACATATCATTACCGCTTTCTCTTACTTAATTTTCATAACATAAATGAATAATTTATTTTCATGTTAAGAAATACTAAATAAATTTGTTTCTTAAAACTGAAAAAAATTAATTATGATTTATTATGAAATTAAAAATTATATCAATTGCATTTAATAAATTAAAATATATAAATTATTATTTTTAAAGGGTTCAATGAAGATGCTACCTACTTAAGTAGGTAATACCATATTAGTATATTACTTATCTTATCAACTATAAGATATTAAATATACGATAAATCTAACAACTTATAATAAACTATTTAAGAAAGAGAAGATCTTATATCCAACATATATCTAACATCTTATGATGGACAAAATAAGTAGTATGGTGTTACCTACTTAAGTAGATAGCACCTTTATTTTTTGTATTTTTAAATATTCATTTGTGGCATTTTAAATTTCTCACATTTACCGAATATATTAGGTGTAAGAGCCTACTTGACACTTTTACTAAATAGGCTTCTTAGCGATGATTCAAATCATCAAATTTTTAAAATAAAAAATTTAAAATATCTTTTAAATATTTGATCTTAAATCGTTAATGGGCTTGACTTCAGCCCGTTTTGTGAATGGTTCTAATGTTAGCACCCACTCGAACATTATGTTGAGCTTACTTATTGTCTATTGAGCTAGGCCACTCATTTTATCCTCTAACATTATAATTTTCTATATTTGTAACAGAAATATGACTAACGCCCTAAAAAATGATATAGTAAGCGTATAATAAACTAAAAATTTAACCGCGTTATTTTGCTCAAATAGATAAGGGGACTAGTAGCCCAAGTTCATAAATGTAATCCCTATTTTAGTCATGATTTATCTATTCCGTTATCGCTTGAATATCTATTCAGTCGAGTTCTAATAGTTTTAAATATTGATGCATTGATAAAAAAATTAATTTGCTTGCTAAGGATAATAAGATTGAATATGAATGTTAAATCAAATTGCTTTAGTTAAGGTCCAATGGTTAACACGTAAAAAGGGGAGAGTCGAACGTAATAAGACCATACTAATGAGGTTGGGATTAGTAAATGGCTACTCCTTGTTTAAGTAGATTTAAAGTTTGAGCTTTTACATACATAAAAAAAATTCGCTAGAATTTTATCCGTCATAAGTAGATACGGGACCTCATGAAAAACCTATTAATCTCGTTTATGTTGGTAATGGAAGAAAATCAAATCTTATTCACTATTAAATAGTCTAGATGTTGGTAATATTGGCATTTTAAATTTCTCTTCTTGAAAATTTTTCACCAGAAAACTCATTTTGATCTTTGTTGGCAACTTTACTTTACTCTCTTTTGATCGTACCCTCAACCTTTTGTACTTGATTAAATCTGAGTTCTTAATCTTCGGCAAAGATATGCTTCATGTCACCACCAATTAATTGATGGAATATAATAGTTCTTGGAATAGCAATATTTCATATAATATAATTATATGAAATTATATTTCTAAAATTTTAATATTACTTGGTTTGATTTTAGACCAGAATTTATTCATAATAAAGTTGATTTATGAGTTATATGAAAATAAATGGGAGAAGATTATAGAAGATATGAAAATTATGTGAGAATGTGGAAAAAGAGAATGCTGGGAGAAAGAGTGATGCGATTTTGAAGAAAGAGAAATAAATGAGTATTAAAAAGAAAGAGAGAGAAATAGTCGATTAGAGGAGAGACAAAAAGAGGGAGAATATAAGAGGAGAAAACAAAACATTGGAGGATAGAGAAAATGAGAATACATATTAGAGGAAGGAGAAAAGAGAATTATAAAAATGAGAAAAAAGGGAAGACTAGAGAAGAAAAAAATGAGAATATCGAAGGAGAGAAAATAGGATAACATCATACGATAGAAGAAAAGTGATATATTAGAGTAAAGAAAAAAGTTAGATATTACAAGTGAAAGGAAATGAAAGGAAATTAGGGAAAAAGTTATGATATTAAAGAAAAAGTTAATGATGAGATTGACGAGGAGAAAATCAGAAGATTAGAGAAGATAGAAACTTGGAGGGGAGAAAGTTATGAAATTGAATTATACGAGAGAGAAGGTGAAATATTAGCGGAGAGATAAAGTAAGATACTATAGGAGAGAAAAAAAATGAAGAAGAAAAATGAGATTATATTATAGTAGAGAGAAAGTAAGATGTAAAAAAGAAAGAAAGTTATTTGAGGAGAAAGAAAATGATATATGTAAAGAGATAGAAAATGATGAAATGACACGAAAAAAAAGTTAAGGAGAGAAAAAAAGAGAGATTAATTCGTTTTATTTTTTTTTGGTCACATTAGTATTAAAAAAGGGATGTCCAACATTCAAATTACTCTATTCTATTGAGCGCACTGGTCACGAGTTGAAGTCGATAGACGTCAAAATCGATTAATTTGGTGTTGATTCGGATTGCATGTTGGTTAATTACATGTGATGGTGATATACTTAACGATTTTTTTTATATTAAAAGAAATTGAACTCGAGACATATCAACCTCATGTTCGTGAAGAAAGTGGACACTGGAAAATAGAAAGTGCCAAGTTCGTGCAAGGTGCGTGAGAGATAAATTATCTTTTTTTTTTAAATAAGATTTACATTTGTGATACGTGTTAATTTAAAAGATTCCTATTATTTGATAAAATTTTATTACAAAGGTAACGTATTGTAACGCCCCCAAATCAACACTCGCCACGTGGACCAGATGTGGACCTGGGGGTGCTACTTTGATTGAC